>JANUWF010003047.1:0-57229 GCA_026120185.1 Voacanga thouarsii
TTTTCTAGAATAAAATTAGCTTGAACACAATGAACAAACTAATGAATTGAGAATTGAGAAAAATTAAAGAACAAGGAAGAATGAATTTCCCTTCAAGAATTTCGAGTAGAGTAAAGAGTGAAATGAGAATTCTCCTAACATGTCTCTCCTAGGACATTATCACCACCTTGTTCTAGGCTCTTAAGGCCGAAACTAATCCTCCCTCGGCAAAAATAAAATTTAATCTAGCTAAAGCTTCTATGCTAGAATTTGATCCCAAGACCTCAGGAATTAATTCCAAAGCTCTAACCACTACACCACAACAACTCTTGTTCTTATTTCCTTTCTAAAAATATTTTCCTATTCAATCCTCAAGCTATCTCCCTTTTTCCACCTTAGGTAAAAATTACCATTTTGCCCTTCTCACTCAATAATCATAATCAAGCCCTCTAGACTATAAAACACAAATTCAATGCACATAAAATCATATAAAAATATATTTAAACCTGTAATAAAATATGATATGCATCCCAACCCCCTTACTCTAAGGTTGGTTTTGGCTGGGGTTTCACACAATAGCATGGAGGTCAATGCAATAACTTAAAGCTAGTAGAGATTTGCATAAACTACCATGGCTGAAGACATACCTAAAATTAGCCTCTTCTATAGACTTAGATAAATTTAAGAGGGATATGATTAAGGGGGAAATCAGTAAAATTTTTAGTTTCACTAAATAGCATCGTTCAAGTTTTTTAGTGCTACTAAGATTTATATAGATAGGTAACTACTTGATATATTTAAGTTTCTTACTATTGTTTTCACTTTTGTATCTCTATCCACTTATGGAACAAATCCACCAATAAGTTACCTAGCATGAAATGATTGCAAGCTCATAAGTTTGGTGCTTCCTCTTGGTCCTGATAAGATAATCTTTTTGAATGTTGAATATGCTAGAAATATTGAAAGATAAGCTAGAGACCTTCGACAAGTGTTTAAAAATAGAAAGCCTTTCCTCTTCATCTATAAAAAGTATAGGTATGTTCCTTGAAAGAAACAAGTGCTTTCAAGGACCACTTGCTTACAAAATACTAAGCAGCTTTCCAACTTGTGTAATGATACTTCTAACATTTGATATAATAAAGCACCAAGTTCTCATACGTAATCTTTATATCTTATTAGAGTTCTGACTCAAAACACATATGATGTCCACACTGTTAGTTTGCTTTAGTAACGAGTAACTCAAGCATTGCGAGAATGTCATCAAAACCCAAAGAGACTTGAGGGCAGAGAAGGATAGATCAACATCATTAGAGCAGTTCGACGAGTGAGGGAGAAAAGGTGCCTAAAAGGTTTTGGAAGAGTCACGAGATGGAGGTGGAGTCATGAAGTGGAGAGCAGGGGACTTTGGTGGGAATGATAAAAGATTGGTGGGCTCTAATTTATTTTGGATCAAGTGTGGAAGTTGAAATGGGAGTGGAGGGTGTGGGAGTTCGGGACTTGGACATAGGGGTGGAGGACTTAGGAGTAGGAAAGGTGGAAGGTGTGGGTGTAAGAAAATGAATTTTCATACTTTTTTTTTAGATGTTCCAAAATAATGTCAGTTTCTCATAAAGACAAACATACTCTCCATTATAGATTTCTCTATTATCCCTTCTTGAATAGAAAAGTATCCGACACTATAAAGGTCCTACTAACTTACTTAAGTGTAAGATTGTAATATATTAAAAAATTTACTACTCTCCTAAATTTGTAAATCAAGTCAACATAGATATTCATTTGCATTTTATAGAGCAAAGCCATGAAGTTTTGGACATATATATAATGCAAAAAAAAAAAAAAAAAAAAGCAGAATAACTCTATTGCTTCAACCATCAAACTACAGAAATAATGTGACAAAAGTTAAAATGTCCCAAGATCATCTCTTCAAGTAAACTAATGCATTTGCAAATTGATAGATTATATCTATTTAGGTTGATTCTCACTTAGCTTGACATAAGCTACTTCAAGCTTTTCTGAGTTAGACCTGTCTAAGGTGCCTTTCCCTTTTCCACATGTTTTTAGATGTTAATGAAAGGTGTTAATAGCGATGTTTTTTTTTTTTTCAAAAAGCCATGTGTCAACAACACTTCTAAAATCAAACCTACAGTATGTGTCTTTTCCCTTTTCAACCTAATGATGCTTTTCAAAAAATGAAAAAAAAAAAAAAACATGTGTTCATCAGCACTTGTAAAATCAATGTACCACTTAACAGTGGCAGCTTAGACGTTAGATGTCTATTTGGATTTGGACATAATTAAAAAGAGTACAATCCTAAGTCCATTTATTTTGGATGTCCATTTATCCATATCCATCCATTGTTTTTATCAAATAAAAAAATAGATGTATTTTTTTTACCTTATTTTTTTAAAGAAAAATTATCTACTATCCCAAATTGAACCTTAACCTACTAACAACTATGCCTACCCCCATCCTCACCTTTCACCCATCTCTAGGTATCACCCCTAACCTGGTCCATACCCCTGCTGGGGGTGCCACAAATGTGTAATGAAAGGAATACCAAAACTCATAATATAAAATGCAAAATTGTTTAAAAAGAATACTGCAGTCAAAACTGAAAAGAAAGAAGAAAGGAACATACTATGCTCCAATGGAATCCATTGTGCAAATGAATGGTTTGTCTTCACCTCCTAATCCAGTAATAATGGGTTGGCAGAAGTATGGAACTAATCTAAGGCAAATGAAAAAGGAGATGAGAATCATAGAATATTCTTCAATGTTTTCATTTATAATTGGTTTCACAATGAAAGTCCTAAATAAGTATTAGAACCCAATAATGACACCAAACAGTATAGAGATTTAAAATAGAAAAAAAGAAAAATTGGAAAATAATTCTGTCGTAGAACTTTTACAATAGTGTGCAATCCAAATATTCTATTCCCACATGTGCCTTTATTTTTGTGGCTTTCCTGCAAAAATTTTCTTTATACTCTTGATTGTTTGGTGAAGCAGGATGGGATTTAGCATACTACTTGTTTCTTTGTTTTATTGCTAAAGAGGATGTTGAAAATTTATTCTTCTTATCTATTGGTAATTGCTATATGGTCTAGATTGTAGAAGGAACTTTTACTGATCCTATGAATAGATGCTCAAGTTTTGAGTTTTTAGTTTCAGTATCAAGTAAGAAGTTTTGATTGTTGCTTATGAAAATTTGCGGCTGCTATATGGTACAGATTACAAAAATGTTTGGAATTGATTTGATTAATAGATAGATGATAGTCTGAAGTCTTGTGCTTTCAAATTTGTCATCAACCAAGTAGTTTTCATGATTTCTTATGATTTTTGCTTTGTTCATTGCTGTGTCTAAAATCTTGAGATAAAGGACTGGTAGAATCTTCACCTAGCAAAGCTTCATTATACATCATGTCTAGAGGATGTGTTTTCAGGTGATTCATGGAACAGTCTCTTATGGAGAACGATCCCCATTCGTTGAATTTGCATACATAAAAATCATGCAATTTTGTATCCATTCCCATCAAGTTTAAATTAAAACATTAATCCTAAATTACACATATGAGCAATAGCACTCATCATTCAGCATTGTATAGGAATTAGTGAGTATTGATCCTCAAGGAACAAATACATACTAGTTATTTTTCATTCAATGTCTAACCAACCAACTAGAGAGATAAAGAAATAAAAATAAAAATAAAAATAAAAATAAAGACAAAATATAAACACAATTCTTGAAGAGAAAAACATGCAATTAAATAATTACTTTTGAAAACATGACAATAAATCATTATCAATTGTTCCCATTAATCACTTTCCTTCGCATTAGGAAGGAGTTTAATACAGAATCTACTCTTTCTCAAGTTATAGTTTAACTATCTCTTAATCAATTTTAATGGACATCTCTAACTTACTAAAACAATCAAAAGATGCATAAAACATATTCCTTAATTATTATCCCTATCTCTAGGCGACAATGGCATAAAATCATTAATTCCTCTATCTCTGGGTGAATCAATAACTTTTGATTACTTAATCTCACTTAACCTCTCTCTCGAGTTAGTTAAGAAAATAAATCAAGAATTGAGTAATAAAGACTATCTCCTAGCCTATTTCTCAAGTTAGTTAGAAGAATGGTCCAATCTCATCAATTCAACATTAACAACAAGTAATCAAATAACAAGAATATAATCAATTAAACAAAATACTAAATTAATTCATTATCACAAATCCAGAAAATAATACTCAATTACAATTAAAACACTAATCTCATCATTGTTCAAAGAAAAAGAAAAAAAATATTTTAGAAAGAACACATAAACAAGCCCCCTTATTCCTCAATTGAAACCTTCTTGAATCAATGCTCATTTGAGTGATGAATTCCTCTTCAATGAATGATTTTAGTTTTAATTCCTTGAATTCATATGTTATTCTTCACATTTTCTTAGTTAAATAGGCCTTTTAGTTGCTGAAATTCGTCCTTCAAAAGCCTTGGGCCGAGTACAAGTTGGGAAGAAGTTATCCTCTTTGGCAATTTCCAATTTGATTTGAAAAAGGATACTAAACCGCCATAATAGAGCAGGGCCGGTGTTGGGTTACTTCATGTGGACTGACACCGGTCCAGCTTTGGAATTATCCTAGTTTGATCTCTTGTTTCTTCTATTTTTTCAGAACTGAGCTATGATCAATTCAACCATTCTGAGCAGGCATCGAGCCGTTGTGAAAAACTACAATTTCACTTAAAATTATCCAATTCCTATACAAATTCACCAATAACACTTTCCACAAGAAAAACATTAAATAGGAAGGAAAATGACTAATTATTTAACCAAAAATACCATAAAAACATCCTTAAATAACTAAGAAAATATAGATATAATTAGGCCCTACCACATTCCCCCACACTTAAGCTTTGCTTGTCCTCAAGCAAACAAGAGTTAATCACTAAGCAAATAGCTTATGAACATTGCAAAACAAAAATCATCCTTAATCAAATTCATGCCTAAGAAAGCAATAATCTTCTTCCAAACTCATGCATTAAACCAAATAATCCTAACGCCATCAAAGCTAAGTTAAACAAGCTCATATTCAGTACAAGAAAATTATTCCACCCCTTAAGCAAAACATAGATACTCATGAACCATACAAGTCCAGCTATTTAACCAATTCAAGTAACATGAACTCAAATTTGCACAACTTAAGTAGTAGAATAAGGAAACACTCCATTTTTTCAATGACTTAGGGAATTGATAGCCTCAAGTGAATGGATTTCTCTTCATATACCGTATTGGCTCCCATATAGTCATTATCATTTTTTCAACTTTTTCTCTTTCTTTTCTTTCTTTCTTGCCTTCCTACCTTCTTACATTCGAGATAGCTTCAAGAGAGTGCACCGAACAGTACTTGCTACTTCTTTCCATATTAACCCCCTTTTCAGCAAAAAGACTCCAAAATTAAAAACAAGAGCATTTTTTTCCTTATCATTTTTCAACATCTCAAAACAATGAATATTTTCACTCATTTTATCTATTGTTTCACTATTTTCTCACATTCCTTATTCTCAACTCAAAGTTAAACAAAGTATAAATCCATGAAACAAGAATTAGTCAACAATTTTTTTCAATATTTCATCACATTATCCACATTCAAACTCAAAGAGTAAAAAAAAAAAAAAAGCTCAAATACAAAATATAACCAATGTTAACTTAAATTCTCAATACTTAGCAAAATGCAACTTAATATACCAGTCAACCTTTTAACAAAAATACAACTATAATGAATGAAAAATCCACATCCAAAGTTAAAAAAAAAATATCATAATTCTATTCTAGACAATTTACTTCAATTGTAAGCCCAAAACCACTCTTGTTGCAAATTCTAGAAAAAAAAATCAAAAAAATTTATCCCCAAAAATTGAGAAAAAAGAAATTAACAATGAAAGCATAGAAAGCATTGACTTGAATTATTCCCTCACACTTAAGTTGGACATTGTCCCTAATAGCCTAGAATATCACAAGAAAATTATCCAAGGGACTAAAAAGAAACGGGAAAGAAAAACAATTAAAAGAAACACTTTCCATAACCATATAGTGCTGAAAATCATGTTGAATTAATCCCAAAAGAGCATTGTTTCCTTGAAAATTATTAAGTCAATCCCAAAAAAAAAAACATAAAACTAGAATAAAAAGTGAAAAGAAAATAAAACAACTAAAAGAAAGACTAATACACGAAAGGTCATTAAAATCAAAAGGAAAGATAAACAAAAATAAAATTAAAAGAAAGGAACACGAGTTGAAAATCATGAGGCATCCTCCTCAGAATCATCATCTTCAGCAACAACAGCAGCTCCACTAATGTATACACCTCCTCTTGGTATAGGAAATACTATATCTATGTTATCAGTCTTTGCTCATGAGCATCCTGCCTCCAATGCAGATAAGCCATAGAATTATGGAGCTAGAGAAAAATAGATATATGCTGCTCCATCTGGGCATACATCTCAGCCTCAAACCCAGTACTCCACTGTTGTCTCGAACTACTTGCACATGCTTAAGGTTGTGATGGTTACTCCTCATCCTCCTCATCGTAGGGGGAATCTTCTCCATCCCTAGATGTTGGACCTCAAAAGGTCTCATCCATCTCCTCCATCTCTCGTGATACCGATACTTACACTGGAGCAATGTATGCTCAGTCACTATGTCCTAGAGTAGTGGTCTCGGTAAGCTTCCCATGACAACTTACTCCAAAGGCCTATAAGATATGCATAATCACTAAGGGGAAAACAAAGTCCTTGGAGGAAAGGTGAGAGTAGACGATCTCCCTCATGGACTGGATAATAAGTGGGGTAAGGGGGATAGGCTCACTCTGAATCACCTTATGTAGAATATCAAGATCAATCACCCTCAACACATTAGAACCACTAGCCTTAGTACTGCATTGAAAGAGAAAATATATACTAAGCCTTGTAGTCGGTCCTCACAATCATTATTAGAATAGTAGCCCACCTGTCCCATATGTGATACCCCACCTGAAATGCACCTAGAAGTATGGTATGTGCGACCTAAATTTCATGAATATTTTTTCATATAGACATATTTGGCATGTTGTAGATGAAATATATGAAATAAATATTGTGCATGAGACTATAACACCCCAACTAAAAGTAACAGCGGAAGCAAACTAAAATCGGGTATTACCCCATCCGGTTATCCAGACAAGGGGTCTTTATAACGAAGAACCAAAAGTAGTAACCAAGGCTCAGACTTGTACAACTGACTCATACTGATGTAGTTATATACATATATAATAGTGAGTCTCTTACATGCAGTCTTTATACTACACTAGTAATAAAGTACATAATCAAAATAGAAAGTGCCTGGACCTAGACTGCTATCATTGTGGTATCGTCTCCCTATCTGTAGGTCTGCTCAACTCCAGATCCTACAATACAGTAAGATAAAAGAAACGTGTGAGTGAAAAATCACTCAGTGAGTCCTGTGTGTGCCAGTGATTTTCAAAAACAGATAAAGTAAAGTAATGTTGCATTTTTGTCCCAAAAAGGGCAATACAAAAAGGTTTTCTTTTCCCTTTTTCTACTAAAATTTTATTCAGAACTCAATCATTTTTTGGAAAACTGTGTTTCAATTTCAGATCATTACCCCAATTCTCAAATTACAAGCACTTCTCCAATAGAAGATCGACGTGCATGCAAAGCTCACACGGCTTCGCCTTCGGTGCCACGTCTTATTGTGTTAAGATCGCAGCCTACAACACTCAACTGTGCATCACCAGAGGGTAAGTACATCGCGAGCATACTACGAGAATGAATCAGTGTACCGCAGCACACTAAATATTTTTACTTGCCACTGTAAGCCAAGGGGTCCCAACCCTGACATCATTCACCATCGAGGCGGCAAGGAGTCAAACGCTACCGAGTGTCCCCGCCCGATATTTAGCAAACGACTCAAAAGTACGGTGTGCTTGCAAGCGTGATAAATACCGAGTGCTAAATGACTAGCCAGGATGACGCATCTCAATGTCCTTTCACCCCGTTCAGTGAAAGATAATCCCTATAACTAGGCTAGGTTACTAGGACCGTCTAACTCTAGCGTCGGCTAGTTTAAAGATTAAAATCTTTGCTGAGTACTAAACGTTACCAATACCAATCCCTACTAACTGATCGAGCTAGAGGGTTATTTGTTCTTGCATGATTTCCAAATCAAATATTTTTGTGGCCAAAATATCATTTTTTTTAAAATTGATCCCACTGACTTGCAAGTCAGATAACTGTTCCCATAGGCTCCGCATGGCTAATCAGTTCATTCCATAGGCACACCAAGCTAATAAAGTAATTTTTGAGATCAAAATGTCATTTTTCAAAAGTCAATCTCATACCCAGAGATTATTTTCCAAAATCATGGAGAAATAGAGTGAAAAGTTCTTTTCACACATTAAAATAAGTTTTCAAAAGTATTCGGGTCATTTTGCCCATACTCGATCTCAAAAGTCATCTCCAAGGGTATTCGAGTCATTTTGCCCATACCCGATTCCAAAAAGGCTTCCCGAGAGTATTTGGGTCATTTTACCCTTATTCGATTTGAAAAGTGTTCACAAAAGTTCCAATAAGGATATTTCGGTCATTTACCAAATACTTGATTCCAAAAGTTTCCATAAAACATTCCATTAAGGATATTTAGATTATTTTCGAAATACCCAATTTCAAAAGGAACTTATTTCTTGAAATTCAGAATTTTAATCCTAAAAAAGGATTAAATTCAAAGTTTCCAATCATGTTCCCATAGAATGTTCCAATAAAGGCATTCTAGTCAATTCATGAATATTTGATTCCAAAATTGCCATTTTTCGAAAATCCTAAATATTTAATCCAAAAAGGACTAAATTTACAAAATTTGTGCTTTAATCATCCGTTAGGGTTTCCAAGCCAATTATAATGTTCATTCGAGCCCAAAATGGCATAAAATAATTCTTGCTCAGAAAAACCTTAAATATATTTAGGAAGTTTCAAAATGGTGTAAAACATAGAATTTCATGGAGAAATAAAGCATACTAGCTTTCAAAAGGTTTTAGCAGTTAATAGGACACCCCTTGTGTCCTAAGTAAGCATTTATCGTTCACGTGCCGTTTGACTACTGTTTTCACTGTTTCCAATGTATCGTTGGCCGTTTATTGACAAACCTACATCAAACATTGTTTTTATGTTTAGTTTTGTTTGGTCGAAAAGTAGCCGACGGTTAGCCGACATCTAGCTGACGTGCCCAACGGTTTGCCGACGTTCAATCGACATTTTGCCGACGATTAATAAAATTCTCAACAATCGTTCATGTCATTTTTTCATCATTTGTTCAATTCTTCCATTTTTCTTTTTCCATATCCTTCCTCTCTTCATGAAAAAGGAATTATCTTCATGTTTCTCATTCACTCCATCCCAAAATCACACAATTAATCCCTCCTAATTCCATTCATTTCCCAACCAAAATTCTGGAATTTCCCTTCTCGACACACAATTTTGTTTCACTCATAATTTTGAATCCACAACTCCAATTGGGCTCTATGACATATCAAAATGATCATAAGACTCTTAACTCTAATTTTTTATAAGCCCTTTTTTGAGTTTAGATTTCCTTGACACAATACAAAGGTAAAACTGTCACTGTAGTTTTTCGCTAACTCAACCATTCATGTTATCCTTTGATTTCCTTTAATCTTTAACACCTTGAGAACATTAAATTCGTTCCATTTTTCCTTCAAATCATCTTTGATCCTTCAATTTCCAAATTCCAACAACTCATAAAAGTCATGTTTATTCAACACAAATTCACTTCCTTCAATCAAAAGTTAACATAATTCATCTTTCTAACCAATTAACTCCCATTTTCATTCCACTTTGATCATCATCTCATCAACTAAGATCAACCTTTCGAATACCATGAAAATTCATTCCTTCATCACACAAAACATTATCCATAAATCCCCTGGGCAGCTTGAAGATAAAATTGCCAGCGAAACACAGCTAAAAAACCAGCCCCCCAAAAAAAAAAAAAAAAAACCCAAAGCTTTCCTGCGTGAAGAAGAAAAAGGAAAAAAAAAAAATTTACTTGTTATCTCTTCTTGTTCTCAGAATTCGCTAGATTGGAATATGTGGAACTGGGGTAGGCATGCTCGTGGAAACCTCTGGTGCAATTCTTGCAAGCCTTCTATTTCGTCTTTGCATGTAGGTGAAAGCCTAACTCTCGACCTTCCAGTATATGGCCTGCCTAATCTCGTTTGGTGAACAACTTATAGGCTAAGGAATATTTTCTGGAGAGAGAGACGTCTGTGGTTTTTTTTCACAGAGAAGAAGCACTGAAAACAATGTTGTTATTTTCATTCTCCTGTTTCACCTAAATAAAACCCTAAGTTAAACTGGACTGGCCCATTGGACTCTTAGGTTAGCCTTTTGGGCCAAATTAATTATTCTAATTAGAACTAAACAATTGGCCCAATAAATAATTAATTTTTCGGCCCAAATAAACTAGTCCAATTAATTAGCCTATATTAGTTTAGTCTCAGGTTAATCATTAATTAGTCAAACTGGGCCAAATCCCTAAATAATTAATTAATTAATTAATTAACCCACCAAACTAATTTAATTAATTCTCTCTCTCCATGGAACTTTATTTTATTCCATCCCAACAATAAAATTAGGCTACTTAAATAAAATAAATTCTATTTAATTTAATTTAATTCCTTAACCTATATTTAATTAGGACTCACGGTCTATACTAGGGACCAAAAGACACACCGCCTTGGCTACAAAAATGACCAAAATACCCTTGCCAAATAAATAGCTGTATTTTGCATTTTAAATATTTCCTAATATCACAATAAGGAAATATTGACCCCAAGGACAATGTTGCGTTAGCAAAGTCTTTGACCTACAGGTGTAATGACTAAAATACCTTTCTATAGATCGCCGTGCATTTAGAGAGGAAGAAGTGTACTAACACCCCTCTAAATGATATTTACCATCCTTAGGCTTCTAGTCCAATGATTCACGACTTCCTAGAGTGTTTCCGCTTTCCAATGGAGCTACCCTAAAGCAAACATCCAAGTTATGTTTCCCCGGGCCCTAGACATTTTAGATCATTCATACAGCCACAAGGGGCGATATTGTGTAGAAACTATCTTGTACAAGTCTGTCTTAACTAACTAGTTACACATATCCAATACACAAGTATATTAGTTCTACGATAGAACCTCAACTATAGCATATCAAAGTATATGCTTCTAGCTTCGTCAGACCACCAACTCATACTCAAGTCGTAGGGTACTAGTCCATGCTGTAGTGGTAGTAGTCTAGGTTTCTACCATATAGTACTTTTAGAAACCACTATTACAGGTCCTGTTCTACTTATTCGAAATACGCTTATGTCATGAAGTGAGTGGACTACTCACTAGCTAAGGTAAGTCATTCCACATTTGAAATTCATAACATGATAACCTAAACATGATGAGATTCCCATTCTCATCAATTAGTAAAGAACGAATGTTTATGTGTTAGGTAACTCGTGATCCATACCTTACTGTGAAAGACCTTCATTCACATGGACCACTTACTTAAACACAATAGGTCTTTTCCAAACGTAATTGTGCACAAACAAAAAGTAAATTCACAAAAGATTTCTGAAAATAAATTCTTTTATTAAAATATTCGATATTTACATCAGAAACCTAGTCTAAGAGGGCATACTTTCCAATAATCTCCCACTTGCACTCTAAGACTAGGTAAGTCAGTAGGTGCCTACCCCTATAGCATCTAAGTGTCTCTTGAAGACTCTCTTAGCCAAAGGCTTGGTGAATGGATCTAGTAGATTGTTTTCTGAGGCAATTTGTTCCACCACGACTTCTTATCTCTGGATGAAATCTCAGATCAGGTGGTACTTCCTCTCGATGTGCTTCCTCTTCTTGTGGTTCTGATATTCTTTGGATTGCGATACTACTCCAGTATTGTCGCAATGCATCACAATCTACCTGGCCATATGTAGCATGACTCTAAGTTCTGAAAGGAACTTCCAGAGCCAGGCTGCTTTCTTAGATGCCTCTGAAGTTTCCAAATACTCAGCTTCCATGGTTGAGTCAGTAATGTAAGATTGCTTGATACTTCTCCATGAAATTATTCCTCCAGACAAGGTGAGGACATATCCACTAGTGGATTTTCTCTTATCCTTATCCAACTAGAAGTCTGAGTCTGTGTATCCTGTAGGAACCAAGTCATCAGCCCTGTAAACAAACATATAATCTCTCATTCCCTTTAGGTACTTGAGAATATGCTTTACAGCTTGGCAATGAACCTCCTCAGGGTTTGACTGATATCTGCTAACCAAGCCTATGGCAAAGTAGATATCTGGCCTAGTACACATCATGCGTACATGAGACTTCCCACAGCCGAAGCGTAGGGAATCTTACTCATTCTGTCTTTTTCTTCTTGAGACTTATGATAGTCCCTTGAAGAAAATGACAACCCATGTCTGCAAGGGATTAGAACTTCCTTGCATGAGTCCATGCTTGTACTTGGCCGACATCTTGTTAATGTATCGTTGCTTGGGATAATCCTAACATTCTCTGCTTTCTATTTCTAAGAAGTCTAATCCCGAGAATATAGCTGGCTTCTCCTAAGTCCTTCATACTGAATTGACTAGACAACCAAACCTTTGTAGATGATAATGACCCTACATCATTTCCAATGAGTAGAATATCATCCACATACAAGACAAGAAAAACCACATTAATGCCTTCAAGTTTCCTGTACACGCATAGTTCATCCTCGTTTTGAATAAAACCATAGGACTTTATTGTCTCATCAAAATGAATGTTCCATGCTCTCGATATCTGCTTAAGTCCATAAATGGACTTCTTAAGCTTGCAAACCATATGTTCTTGGCTTTCAGCAATAAAGCCTTCCAGTTGGGATATATAGATGTCTTCGCTAAGATGGCCATTTAAAAATGCTGTCTTGACATCCATTTGCCATATCATGTAGTCATAATGACATGCGATGGCAAGGAGGATACGAATGGACTTAAGCATGACCACTAGGGAAAAAGTTTTCTCATAATTGATACCCTTTTTCTGAGTATACCTTTTCGCCACAAGCCTAGTTTTGAAGGTTTCCACCTTCCCATCCACTCCCCTCTTTCTCTTGTACATCCACTTACACCTAATAGGTTTTATCGCTTCAGGTGAAGCTACAAGATCCCAAACCAGATTGAAGTACATAGATTCAATCTCAGCTTTCATTGATTCATGCCATAGATTTGCATCGGCAACAGCAATAGCCTCCTCGTATCTAGTGGGGTCTTGTTCCTGATGGTTGGAGACCAGCTCAAAAGCTTCTCTAGTCCTTCTCTCTAGAACCCTAGACACTTTCCCACTACAACGAGGCTCCATATGTATAGGCTCTTAAGGCTGTGCCTCTTCTTGTTCCACAATCTGGTCAGAAGAAGTTAATTCCGAAGATAACTTCTCCTCAAGTTCTAACCTCGTTGAACCTTTAGTGGAAGTACTTTGATCATCCGCTAAGTATCTAGTATTGGTACTGACCAGTACTTTCTGCCCCTTAGGATGATAAAAGTAACCACCCTTTATTCCTTTTGGATACCCAACAAAATAGCATAATTTTGATCTTGGTTCCAACTTGTCTCCCTTGACCAGTACGTAAGCTGGACAACCCCAAATCCTAAGATGATTCAGACTTGGCTTACGCCCAATCCACATCTCATAGGGAGTTCTAGGTACTGACTTGGAAAGTACCAAGTTCAGAATGTATGCTGCTGTTTCCAGGGTATATCCCTAAAAATACACTAGAAGAGTAGCATGAGACATCATGCTTCGGACCATTTCCATTAATGTCCTGTTCCTTCTCTCAGCTACTCCGTTCTGCTGGGGTGTCCCCGGTGTAGAGAGCTGGAATACTATCCCATGATGTACCATGTAGTCCTTGAATTCACCCAGGAGGTACTCTCTACCATGATCCGATTGTAAGGTTTTGATTAATTTACTTGTCCAATACTCCACTTCAGCCTTAAACTCTTTGAACTTGTCAAAAGAGTCAGACTTGCATCTCATCAGATAAATATAACCAAACCTTGTATAATCATATGTGAAAGTGATGAAGTACTCAAAACCTCCTCTAGCTGGTGTAGATAAGGGACCACATACATCAGTGTGAACAAGACTCAATACCTCTTTGGCTCTATCCGCCTTAGGGGCAAATGACCTTTTGGTCATCTTTCTCATCAGGCAGGATTCACACTGAGGCTAATTTTCCAATCTCAATGAGCCCAAAGGCCCATCATGGATCAACCTCTGAATCCTAGTTGAGTTGATATGACCCAACCTTAGATGCCAAATATACGAGTCATTAACATTATTCTTTCTCTTCCTTGTTAAAGGTTCAGATTGAGTGTTATTTAATTGATTGTTAATAGGGTTTAAGAAAAATAAATTTTCATACATGTGCCTAGTACATAAAATTTCTCCATCTCCACTGATAGAAATACCAGAATGGAAAGAGACAGAATATCCTTGATTTATTAGTTTTGCAATTGAAATCAAATTCTAACAAAATCTAGGTACATATAAAATATCTTTCAAAACCACTATTTTATTACAATAAAAAATAAAATCTACCTCTCCCACTGCAAGGGCCCAAACTTGTGCTCCATTTCCCACACGTTGTCCATGTTCGCCCTTCTGGAGTCTTCTTATCTTTCTAAACCCCTGCAAGGAGTTACAGATGTGATCAGTGGCTCTTGAATCAACAATCCAAGTGGAAGTTGATCTAACCATTGATATAGACTTTAAATAGAAAACATTACCTGTGGGGTTTTTCTTGGCTTGAAAATTTGGACACTCCTTTTTCCAGTGTCCCTTATTTCCATATTTGAAGCACTTGCCATTTGGTTTGTCTTTGGTTGGGTCTTGGGCTGAGCCGCTGCGTTTCCCTTCTTCCTTTTAAACTTTCTAGACTTGGGCCCAGTTCTTGAGGAAGAAGCCTTAGCAATCATGGCCTTTGATTGAGGCTTCATGACCTTCTCTTCCATCTGGAGTTCCTTCATTAACTCAGTTAAACTTATATTTAACTTGTTCATATTGTAATTCAACTTGAACTGAGTAAAAGAACTCGGTAGAGATTTGAGAACCATGTCCACTTGGCTTTCGGGGTCAATGACAGCCCTTAAGATTTTCGCTTCCTCGAAAGCAGCAATCATCTTGAGCATGTGCTCTCTGACTGATACTCCTTCAGCCATCTTAGTGTTGATTATAGTTCGAAGAGCTTCCTGCCTTGCGGGCCGGCTCTTATCTGCGAATATAGTGGCCAATGACTGACTAATATCATACGCAGATGTCATGTGCTCATGTTTTGACTGGAGCACATTAGATATGGAGGCTAACATATAGCAACGTGCTATTTCGTCTGCCTTCTTCAATACCTTCTCAGCCTCTCGCTTTTCGGCGGTTGAACCTTCCTCGATCACAGGGCAGGTCTCGTAAAGAACATACTTATACTTCTCAGCTGTGAGTATTATGTCCAAGTTCCTCTTCCAGTCCACATAGTTTGGTCCCATTAGCTTATTCTCCCTGAGAATAATGGACAATGGATTAAAAGAACCTCCCACAATTTCTAAAAAATCGAAAATAAAAGAAAGAATTTAGTTTGTAAAAATGAAATAAATTTGTGCACTGAAATTAATTTGGCTCTTAGGAAAACTGACATAGCTTCTTAGGAAGATTAACAGTTCCCTAAGCTAAGTGTATTAACCTCCACAAATTAATTTTTCTTCTAGGTAATGATTTAGAAGATAACTCCATCGAGGGGATGGCCGTTTCCTCTCATTTGCTATGGACATACCTCGCACTATAACCTCCAACAAGGGGCTGGCCGATCAGAGTACGTGTCCCAAGTTATTAATTACATCCCTCCATTAGATCCAGATCCTTGTGGTATCTCCATCCTATATGGGTTCACTCCCAGAGTAACGCGAGAGGATCTACAATCTCTAATGAGGATCGTAATGGAAGCCGTGGGGCCGTTGGAACCCCTTTTCCACTTAGTCTTTTAAAAATAAAGGTTTTTTGAAAAATATCCTTTTGAAAATTTCCATTATATTTTTCCTTAACTTAAAAATAAAATATCTAAATCCATTAAAATCTCTATGTCAAGGTTTATATCCTTTGAGAGATTTTTCCATGGACTAATTTTATTTAAGTAAAAAACTTAATGATTTAAAAAATTTTCCAATCAAAACTTTCTAGAGACTTTGGTCTTAAGTTTATTTGACAAAACAATTTTTCTTGTGCCAAAATAAAACAAAATGGCTTTCTATTTTAACTTACAAAAATATATAAATCTAATATATTTTCTATGTCAAGGATTAAATCCTTTGAGAAAATATCTAAGGATTAATTTTTTTTCAAATTAAAATAACTATTTAATTTTTAAAGAAAAATTGTTTTCTTGTCAAAAGTGTTCCCAAAGACTTTAGTCTTTGAGAAAATGCGCATATAGGTACACAAAAAAATAGCATGCTAGAAAATAGTAGACGTTTTCATGCTTTTCTATTTTTAAACCTAAGTGTCCAAATAATAGAATTAAATACATTAATTAATTAATTAATTAATGGTCTTGTTTAATTCTAAAATCCCTTACTAATATTTTTCATGCAAAAATATTCCATGAATATTAACTATTGCAAAAATATTAACTTTGCTTGGTATGGACCACAAAACAAAAAAGAAAATGCAAGAAAATTACAAGGGAAAAAAAAATCCCATTAGTCCACTGCACCCGCCGCACAGGAAAGAAGCCATTTGCACATCTGTCTACAACACCTGCCGCATTGGAACGGAGCCCTATTACACTACGGTCCACCATGAGCTCGGTGCACCAGCTACACCAGATCGCCTTTTGCTCCACTCGTGGAGCCAACCCGATTGCCCGTGACCCACGCCTTGCACCGATATCATGACCCGCGAGCGTTGAATCTCAATTGAATTGCAATTCAATTGCACACCCCAGCCGAGCCAATAGCTCAAGCTAAGCCGCCTTCTTTGCTCCAGGCACAGATGCTGCTGGCAGCTCCGCTCACCGAGCTGAGTCGATGAATAGTACCTTTTGCATCAAAATTCCAGTGTGAATTTCTTCTTCTTCGTTTTCTTCTGGTTTTTTTTCTATGATGGTTTTGCTTGCTTTTTCCCTCCGATTTCAACCAAAATCAATAAAACCAAAAACTAACAGCCGCCTATACCCATTAAAGTTGGGTTTACACGATTTATTCTTGGAAAAACAGTGAATTACAAAAGCCTATACCTCCATTCGAGAGGTTTAACAAGCCATCTATCCATACCAAAATACCAGTGAAGGATCACAGTTAATCACGCATAACTATCTAATTTTATTAATTAGCATACAGGCTTCCTATATGTGCAAATATCTTCATGTTCTGATACCAATTCAAGATAAAATTGTGAGCAAAACACAACCAAAAAATCAGCCGTGTGAAACCCCAGTCAAAACCAACCTTAGAGTAAGGGAGTTGGGATGCATATCATATTTTATTTCATGATTAAATATATTTTTATATGATTTTTATGTGCTTTGGATTTGAGTTTTATTGTCTTGAAGTCTTGTTGATGAGTATTGTGTAAGAGGGGCAAAATGGTAATTTTTGCCCGAGGTGAAAATAGGGAAATAGCTTGTGGATGGAATAGAAAATAATTTTTCTAGTGAAAATATCAACAAGAGTTGATGTGGTTTAGTGGTTAGAGCCTTAGAATTAATTATGAAAGTCTAGGGTTCAAATTCCATCATGGAAGCTTTAGCTTGATTAAATTTTATTTTTGCTTGGGAAGAAATAGTTTCGGCCTTATGAGCTTAGGGTAAGGTAGGGATGATGTCCTAAGAGAGAGACATGTTAGGAGTAACCTCATTCCACTCCCTTGCTCTACTCGAATTTCTAAAAGGGGATTCATTTTCCCTTGATCTTTGATTTTTCCTTAATTCTCAACTCCTTAGTTTAATCAAGATGTTCTAGCCATCTTCTTTCCAGAAATTTCAGTAAAGTGCTGAGGTCTTGTAGGATCAAAATGTCTTAGTAAAAGACTTCTTATGGTCTGAAAAATGTGGAAGAGTTGTGGGAAGTTCCAAGGGGAAAATCTCTCTAGTGAGTTGGCTGAAAATTCTCTCTAGCTAGCTCATCTTCTTTATTGGAATGAGCTGAAAATTATCCAGCTTGTTGTGCCTTCAAAATGTCGAGTTTCTTAGCTAGCATTCCCTCTCAAATGCTGCCAGAGAAATGGTCTTTAGGATCAGTTTGTAATCTGAAATTCTTAGCCATTTTCGGACTGCTTAAAGCTGGAGCAAAAGCAGGAAAAATTCCTGTACAAATCACAGCTTTGAGAGTCCAAAACCAAGCTGTTTTCTTCCAGATTTTGTTCAGTACCTTAGCCATGTTTTTCCTCTATGAAGAAGGCTGGAATCCAGCCTTGAATACCCCTGAAATTTCCCTTCAAACTCTCTGCAAGTTGGCTGGGAATGGCAGCCGAAAATCTGCCCAGAAATTACTGTTCAGCAAAAAACTGTGCAGGAAATTTTCCAGCCTTGTTTCCTATTTCTCTCCCGTCCAAAACACCAACTTTATTCTTCAAAAACCTTCCTTAAACCTCCAGTAACAGAGCTCCATTGTTCCCCTTAATCTTCTGCACGAAATCCAGCAATGGCTACCCGAAAATCCCTCCACCAAATCCCTACAATTTTGCTTGATTGGTTTCCAAAATTCTAGCCATCTTTGTTTAGCAACCTTCCATAATATATCACTACATTGACCAGACTTCTTCTTCATCATTGTGCACCTTAGTTTCGGCCACCCTAAGCTACCTTGAACCAGCTTTAATTCCTCAGAAAAAAAACTGCTGAACCAGTCGGCCACAGGAGACCTTCAAAGCTCTTCAATTATCAAGATATTCTAGAAATATTTAGTTTCCAAATTCACTACCTAAAAATATTCTTCAAGGATTGTAACAACTAACCTTTCCTTTTCCCTTCCAAATTAGAGAAACAACTCCCTAAACCCTACATAAATTTGGCTAGCCTAATTCCCTCAGAATTTTCGGCAGCTACACTACAATCTCTCAATTCCCTTCAATCTCCAAGAACACACACACTACACCAAGAACACCTACTACTTTCTTTCACTTAATACCCCTCCAAATCACCTCAAACCTTCACTAAAATCTCTAGATTTGACCTACTTACTGCTGTGAGTCCTTCGACACCATCCTTAACATCAAACTCCTCAAATCATCTTGCTACTTCGGATCAAAACCAGAAATTTCTGTGAAGGACAAGAACATCTTCAAGGTAAATTTACTCTATCAACTTCATCTTCTCCAAACTTGATCTCTAGTGAAAACCTATGTGAATAAACATACTAATGATCTCTCTCTCTCTCTCTCTCTCTCTCTCTCTCTCTCTCTCTCTCTCTCATGGCCGAAATTCCTCTTCCTTGGCCGGATGACTTCTTCTTCCATAATCATGCTCTCGCCAACTCCCTTGGACAAAGTTAGACATCAAGAAGTTGAGATCTACTCTAAACTCCTTCAAGGTATTCATCAATCAAGTAAGTACCTTCAATCCTTCTTTTAAACTCTAGAATTATGTCTCTAGGATGATGTTGATAGTAGGTGGATGGTGATAGGATTTGAGTATATATATATTGTTGAGATTGAAGCATGAACATTTGTATGATTGTGAAAGGGATGGGATTTATGCATGGAAGGATTATCTTGATTGATTGTGTGATGATTTGAGGTTTGATGCATGAAGTATTTGAGATAAAGCATGCTAGAGATTATGTCACCTTTGGTGAATAGGATTTATATGAATGTTAGATTATTGAAGCCATGATCATACGTATGCTAGTAGAGGTTAGATCATGTCTTAATAAATTTAGATCTATGCTTATGTGCAAGATTTGGTCGATTTGATGAATGGAAGGATTGCATATGTTCTTGATTGTGGTTAGCCATAGGAATTTGAATCATGATCTAGTTGTCCCTAAACTAATTTTACTTCTTGAATAAAATATTCAATAAAATAATTTTTCTTTTGTATTTTCGAAAAAAACCCTAGGAAGGGTAGATTTGGACTATTATAAACAATAAGGATATTTTAGTCAAATAAATAATAGCTTTGCTAGAAAAATAATATATATATATATATATATATTATTTAAAATAATGAAATCAATTAAAGCCTTTTATGGAAATAATTATGATTAGTGAAATATTTATTACTACAAATTTAATTATCATCTTTTAATCAAAACCCATTAAGAATTTATTTATTGTTTTTCAAGCAAGACTCATTAAATTCATTTTCAACTAATTTTAGCTATCAATTATTTTCTAACAACTAAAGTACTAATAAATCATTATTTTACCTAAAACTACTTAGGACTCTTGATCAAATACACTCTAAGTTTTCCTTAACAAGATTTAAGCTTTCAACTTATTAAAATTTATTTCCCAAACCATTAATTATTTTAAATATCACACTAGGCTCAACTCTTAAACCTATTTACTTATTGTTTAACCTTAAAGATTGGGACAATAGGATCATGGTAGTAGTAAGTTGTGTTGACTTAAAATTGAGGAACTGGTTTGTGGCTTGAAATTGATTGCGATTTGTATTTGTCCTGTGGGGTTAGGTCAGCTGTTGGAGACCTTTTATTTGTGAGCTAGAATCTAGTAAGCTCCTGCATAAAACCTGATTGATGTGAAATGTTTTTCTTATGGCAAGCCAAATGTAGAGTGTATGGACACTCATTTATGTAAAGGCAATTGAGGGTTGAACTCTCTCTTATTTTAAGCATTTGAATTATTTAAAAGACAAGGAGCAGATTTGCCAAACCTAAACTCTTTCAAAAGCTGATTTTTACAAGGACTTTGGAAACCCTCAAAATGCCATTTTCATGTGGAACAATGTTTTGTTCATTTTATCCCAAGTGGGAAACGTCATTGAGTACTCAATAAGGGTGGACTACTAGGACTAGTCCTTGAGGGATTAGGGTGAGTCTCTCAGTAGGTGGCCACCTCTGAGGGGTGAGTCCTTCCCAGATAGGACGTCAGTCGAGTGGGTCATGCCGGTCCGAGTTAGCGGTGTTTTTTTCAGTCAAGTGATTGTGTTTTACCGGAATGGACACCCAGTTGTTGTTTGGGTATAGAGAAGGAGGAGTATCTTGCCCAGTAAGCCGATCACCTACTTTTGTCAGTCTGCACAAAGTGTGGCATACTGACCATCCGGTTGTGAGGCCCAACGTGTGATAACCCATAATCCTTTCTTATGAGTGGTTGATTTTGTTGATCATGTATGGCTGGAATAGCTGAAATGCCATTCTTGCTTTTGACTAATGTTTATTGCTTGCCGATATTTCTCTTATAAAGATTTCGTTCTTTGCATCCATGAACTGCTTTCACTAAACACCCAAAGCACACACGGACTTACTGAGATTTCTGTCTCATCACCTTTTTCCCATGATTTCAGGTCAATCCTGCTGTGGGGATGAGTAGCTAGTAGTAAATGCCTTGGAAAAGATTGTTGTCATTTAATTCTATGTATTGCTTTGGGGAGACAAGAGTGGACAATTTTATTTATGGTTTTGTTTTGGGAATTCATGGATTTATTCTTGGAGTTTTCTTTGGGTTGTAATAAAATTTTAAGTTAAAGTATTATTTTTATTCTACAATTTTATTTGTGTGACCTAGTTATAAAGACCCCATGTCCTTTGGACGGGGCGACATCCCCGGCCCTGGCGGGCCTAGGTTGCGGGGTGTTACAAGCCGAACAAAAAAAAAAAAAAAACCACAATTTTCCTGCATGAAGAAAAAAGAGGAAAAAAAAAAAAAGAATCCTTGTTACCTCTTCTTATGCTCAAAATTGGCTAGATTGGAATATACGGAACTGGGGTAGGCACGCTCGTGGAAACCATTGGTGCAACTCCTACAAGCCTTCTACTCCGTCTTTGCATGTTGATGAAAGTCTAACTCTCGACCTTCCAGTATATGGTCTGCCTAATCTCGTTTGGTGAATAACCTACAGGCTAAGGAATATTTTTTGGAGAGAGACGTCTGTGGTTTTTTTTCACAGAGAAAAAGCACTGAAAACAACGTTGTTATTTTCATTCTCCTGTTTAACCTAAATAAAACCCTAGGTTAAACTGAACTGGCTCATTGGACTCTTAGTTTAGCCTTTTGGGCAAAATTAATTATTCTAATTAAAACCAAACAATTGGCCCAATAAATAATTAATTTTTCGGCCCAAATAAACTAGTCCAATTAATTAGCCTATATTAGTTTAGTCTCAGGTTAATCCTTAATTATTCAAACTGGGCCAAAGCCCTGAATAATTAATTAATTAATTAACCCACCGAACTAATTTAATTAATTAATTCTCTCTCTCTCTATGGATCTTTATTTTATTCTATCCCAACAATCAAATTAGGCTTCTTAAATAAAATAAATTCCATTTAATTTAATTTAATCCTTAGCCTATATTTAATTAGGACTCATGGTATATACTATGGATCAAAAGACACACCTCCTTGGCTACAAAAATGACCAAAATACCCTTGCCAAATAAATAGCTGTATTTTGCATTTTAAATATTTCCTAATATCACCATAAGGAAATATTGACCCCAAGGAGAATGCTGCGTTAGCAAAGTCTCGACCTACAGGTGTAATGACTAAAATACCCTTCTACACATCGTCGTGCATTTAGAGAGGAAGAAGTATACTAACACCCCTCCAAATGACATCTACCATCCTTAGGCTTCTAGTCCAATGATCAATGACTTCCTAGAATGTTTCCGCTTTCCAAGGGAGCTATCCTAAAGCAAACATCCAAATCATGTTTCCCAGGGCCTTGAACATTTTAGATCATTTAGACAACCACAAGGGGTGATATTGTGTAGAAACTATCTTGTACAAGTCTGTCTTAACTAACTAGTTACATATATCCAATACATGAGTATATTTGTTCTACGATAGAACCTCAACTATAGCATATCAAAGTATATGCTTCCGACTTCGTCGGACCACCAACTCATGCTCAAGTTGTAGAGTACTAGTCCATGCTCTGTAGCGGTAGTAGTCTAGGTTTCTACCATATAATACTTTCTGAAACCACTACTACAGGTCCTGTTCTATGTATTTGAAATACACTTATGTCATGAAGTCAGTGGACTACTCACTGGCTAAAGGTAAGCCATTCCCTATTTGGAATTTATAACATAATAACCTAAACATGATGAGATTCCCATTCTCATCAATCGGTTAAGAACGAATGTTTATGTGTTAGGTAACCAATGATCCATACCTTACTGTGAAAGACCTCTATTCATATGGACTACTTAATTAAACACAATGGGTCTTTTCCAAACGTAATTGTGTATAAACAAAAAGTAAATTCACAAACGATTTCTGAAAATAAATTCTTTTATTAAAATATTCGATATTTACATCAGAAACCTAGTCTAAGAGGGCATACTTTCCAACACAGCCGGCCCACATAATCATACACAAAGTTCACATACAAAGTTTGTATACCCTAGCTTTTGATCCAAAATCAAGACATGAAAATCATGCTTCCATGTTAAAATTAACATTAAATTAACCACCATTCACCCAACAACAACTTTATTTCTAGCAAGGTAAGGTTTTACCTTGTGCATAGAGTTCATTGGTATGATTTGCTCCAAGAAGTTCTCAAGAACACACACTTCAACAACAACACACAGTATTCACCTTTTCTCTCTCTTTTGCTAATTTCTTTTGATTTTTTTTCTCTTACTTTTCTCCCTTGTGACTACCGAATTTTTTGCTGTAAAACAGCTTTCCCACTGCAACACTTCATCAAAATTTTAGCCAATTAATTTCTAATGCTATTAATTGTGTGGTGGTTTTATGTATACGTGTGTTCCAATCATAAAATTACACACTATTTCCCTTAATTTTCTTCCTTAAATTTTCCTCTTCTCTTTATTCTTGTGGCTGCCAAATTTTTGGCTATTTTCAGCCATTCCACCGCCTCTTCATGGTCAAAATATTAGCCAATTAAATTGTGCAAGAAATAAATAAAATGGCTCCACAAGTGATGTGTTCCAATCACAATGAAACACATCATTCCTTTATCTATTATGTGAATCCTTAATTCCATATGTCTTGGATGAATTCTTCATGCAACCTCTCATAAGTTTACACATGTTGATGGCTACCAATCACAAAATGCCACACATCTAAATTAAATGACCAAAATCAAGTCCGAAATGGAAAAATATTTTATTTTACCATTCAACTCCAAAAATTTCACTGAATCCATTGGTAATACTTAAATTATTCAATTTTTTCTCAGTTTGATCAAATTTTCATTCAAAATCATGGACGCGGTCAAAGTGAAGAAAATGCCCCCGTTAACCCAAATAACTTACTTAACACTAAAATGCACATTTCAGAAAGTGAGTCTTTAGCTTGAGTTTGATTGTGGTTTGTATTTACCCTATGCGGGTTAGGTAAGCTATTGGAGACCTTTGTTGTGAGCAAGAATCAGGTAAGCTCCTGCATAAAACCTGTTTGATGAAAAATGATTTTTTTTATGGTAAGCCAAATGTAGAGTGCATGGTCACTCATTTCTGTAAAGGCAATTGAGGAATATTTCCATTCTCATTTCAGACAAATAAATTATTTGCAAATTAAGGGGCGGTTTTACTCAAAACTTAAAATTCTTTCTAAAACCAGTTTTGCCCCAAACTTTGGAAAACCTTAATTGCCATTTTCAAGTGAAACTGTATGTTGTTCATTTTCTTCCCAAGTGGGATATGTTACGTTGAGTACTCAATGGGGGTAGACTGGTAGTGCTAGTTTTGAAGAGTAAGAGTGAGTCTTCTGGCAGGAGGCCTCCTCCAGAAGATGAACTCAACTTAGAGAAACGTCAGCACTACTTAGTCATGTCGGTCCAAGCTAGCAGTTTTTATTTCAGTCAAGTGACTGTGTTTTGTCGGAATGGACACCTGGTTGTTGTTTGGGTACAGAGAAGGAAGAGTATCTTGCTCGGTAGGCCGATCACCTACATTTAGTCAGTCTGCACAAAGTGTCGGCATTCTGACCGGCAGTATGCACAAAGTGTCGGCATACTGACCATCCGGTTATAGGGCCCAACGTGTGGTAACCCGTAATCCTTTCTTTCGAGTGGTTGATCTTATAAACTATGTATGGCTGGAAAAGCCAAAATGCCACTCTTGCTTTTGACTAATGTTTATTGCTTGTCAATATTTCTCTTATAAAGATTTTATACTCTACATCCACGAACTATTTCCACTGAACACCCAAAGCACACACGAACTTACTGAGATTTCTGTTTCTCCACCTTTTTACCATGATTTCAGGCCGATCCTGCTGTGGGGATGAGTAGCTAGTGTTATCGGCCTTGGAAGAGAATGTTGTCTTTTATTTTTATGTATTGCTTTGGGGAGTTGAGAGTGGATGATTTTATTTATGGATTTGTTTTTCTTTTGGAAATTCATGGTTTTATTCGTGGATTTATTCTTGGGTTGTAATAAATTTTAATTTAAATTATTATTTTCATTTCGCTATTTTAATTGTGTGACCTAGTTATAAAGACCCCTTGTCTTTTGGACGGGGCGACATCCCCGGCCCTGGCGGGCCTAGGTAGCGGGGTGTTACAAGTGGTATCAGAGCCTTGGTTTAGGCAATTATTCATAGTATATGTGCTCTTTATTTAATTTTAAATCCTTATTTAACCTATCTTGTTGATGCCGTAGGATGGTTAGAATACTTAGGACCGCGGGGAAAGGGCAGCAGTGGCACCCGCCTATCCCTATATACCCGGAGGACCTTCCAGTTCCCCAGCCTGCCTCTCAGCCAGTTGTTCCTATGGAGGATAGCAGTGATGATGAGGTCTAGATCCTTAAGCCACCCCCAATCCTGGTAATAGATATAAGTTCTGACAGTGAAGATGAGGAGATAGCCGTAGAGCATGTTCCCCACCCTCCTAGTCCCATAGTGGATTTATCGGCAGATAGTGATGACCCGGGGGAGATAGATTATGAATCTCCACCTAGGCCTTCCTTCGGTCCTTCCTTCATTTCTCCTCCCCACCGAATCGAGCCCGGAGAGAGTTCTAAGCACCCCGGGAAGGAGCCCATGGAGGGGTTTGCTAGCAGGATTGGGTAGATTTCTCTAAGAACTCTGGGGAATGGTTATATAAGGTCGACTTTGAAGATGAGGACTATAGATGCTAAGAGCTGATATGATCAGGATGCTTATTTATTGCTTTCCGTAAACTGTTGTGTTAAGGAATTTCCTTTCTATTTACTGCTTTCATTTCAAAATTTATGCAAATAGGAGTACCTAGAGTACTCTAAGATTTGAGAATTTTTTTTTATGCAATTCTTTTTACAAAAACCTGCACATGATTTTCTTTTACCTAAACTTGAATGTGAATGCATGCTCAAAATATTTTAAAATTGCATGCATAAACTCATCATCTGGGTATGGTTTAGAATGGCACCCTAGTGCCGTGCAGCTTCAACAAGCAGAATGGTTCCGGGAGCTGATCAAGTGGCACTGGAAGTCAAGACAGCCCAGAAGCAAACATCCAACCGGGGTGAAGGGAGTGGTCCAAATAAGGGATCGAGGTCTAAAGTTCCAATTGATGTGTCATTGGGCTAGGCATGCAGTAAGAAGGCCGGAATTCTGCAGACTCTGACCGAGCGAAGGTATCCTAATCAAGAAGACGAGTTCCAGACCTTAAAGCAAAGGAATATAACAGTAACTCAATACGCTACTCGACTCACTTGCTTATCCAAGTACTGTCAACGGCTAATAGATTCAGAGCAAAATCGTACTCGACAGTTCATGAAGGGATTGAGACAGGAACTTAGAAGGGTATTGGCACCATCCTCACCAACGACTTATGCTGCAACGGTGGAAGCCACAACTCATACCGAGAATGAAGATAAAGGTAGAGTAGATAGCAAAGCATCGAACTTATCTGAGCGTGTTACTCCTAAGAGGCCTGCAGGGCAGCAACACGAAAATAAAGGAAAACAAGCACGGACCGTGCTAGTTGGGGCCACTACAAATGCAGTAACCTGCCATCACTGTGGCAGGAGGGGGCACGAAATAAAGGATTGCTGGTCCAAGAAGGAGAATCGAATATACTTTATTTGCGGAGACCCTTCGCATATGAGGAATAACTATCCAAAAATTGGAAGTACCAACCAAGGAAACCCAGCAATGCTTGCTCGCACGGCCAGTCGAGCCGACATTGGTGGAGCTGCAGGAAGTGAGGACAGAAATCTCAGGTAAATGCCAGAGACCGAATGCGGAGGTACTAGAAGCAGATGCAGCAATAGGAGAAAGTAAGCCTACTATTATGCAGACATTTTGATTTATTCTAATCCTGCGCCTCGTTATGTTAAATTACATTGGCCATGTTAATGGGGATGTGATGGGTCAAAATTGCCCATACCCGATGGTCAAGGTTCAGTGGGAGCATCACGGCACGCAGGATGCCGCATGGGAATTAGAAGATTGGGTTAAGTGGATGTATTCCGATCTGAAATAGAGATACGCTTGAATTTCGGGACGAAATTCTTCTAAGGAGGGGAGGATGTGAAACCCCAGTCAAAACCAACCTTAGAGTAAGGGGGGTTGGGATGCATAGCATATTTATTTGCATGTTTAAATATATTTTTGTATGATTTTATGTGCTTCGGATTTGTGTTTTATAGTCTAGAGGGCTTGATTATGATTATTGAGTGAGAAGGGCAAAATGGTAATTTTTGCTTGAGGTGGAAAAAGGGAGATAGCTTGAGGATTGAATAGGAAAATATTTTTAGGGGGAAAATAAGAATGAAAGTTATTGTGGTTTAGTGGTTGGAGATTTGGAATTAATTCTTGAGGTCTTGGGTTCAAATTCCATCATAGGAGCTTTAGCTTGGTTAAATTTTATTTTTGCTTGGGAAGTATCATTTTCGACCCTAGTGGTGTTTGCAGTAGGGTAGAGATGTTGTCCTATGAGAGATATGATAGGAGTCTTCAAATCATACTCTTTTGCTCTACACAAAATTTCTAAGGAGAATTCATTTCCTCTTGATCCTTAGTTTTTCCTAATTCTCAATTCATTAGTTTGTTCATTGTGTTCAAGCTAATTTTATTCTAGAAAAATTCCAGCAATGTGTTGTGGCTTTGAAGGTTCAAAATGTCTTAGTAAAAGACATCATATGGACCGAAACAATGGATGAGGGGGAATGATTTCAAGTGAATTAAATTCCTTAGTGAACTTTCTAAAAACTCACTCTAGTTAGGTTCATTTCCCTTTGTGTGCCTTCAAGGTGTCGAAATTATTGACCATTATTCCCTCCCAAATGCTGCCAGAAAATGGCCCTTTTGATCAGCTTAGAATCTGGATTTTTATGGCTATTTTCGGACTGCACAAAGATGGTGCAAAACCAGAAAAAAATCCTGTACAAATCGCAGCTTTGGAGGTCCAAAACCAAGCTGTTTTCTTCCAGTTTTTGTACAGTACCCTAGCCATGTTTTTCCTCCATGAAGTAGGCTGGAAACCAGCCTTGAAAGCCTCAGAAATTCCCCTTCAAAGCCTCTGCAAATTGCCTGGAAAAGGGCAGCCGAAAACTGCCCAGAAAATTCCAGCTTTGCAAAAATCTGTGCAGTGGTTTTTTTTCCAGCTTTGTTTCCTAATTCTCTCCTAGCCGAAACTCCATCATTTTTCTGTAAAAACCACCCTTAAACCTCCATTAATAGAACTCCATTGTCCTTCCAATGTTCTGCACAAAAATCCAGCCATGGATGCCTCAAAGATTTCAAAAAAAATTCTGCAATCATTCCTTGATTTGGATACCAAAATTCCAGCTACCATGATCTAACAACTTTCTATAAAATATACCTCAAACAACCAGAACTTCTCTCCACCGTTATACTCCATAATTTTGGCCACCCAAAGCCTCCTTCAACCAGCTTTCATTCAACCAAAACACTTACTGATATTTATGTCTCACCACCTTTTTACAATGATTTCAGGCCGATCCGGCTGTGGGGATGAGTAGCTAGTGTTATCGGCATTGGAAGAGAATGTTGTCTTTTATTTTAATGTATTGCTTTGGGGAGTTGAGAGTGGATGATTTTATTTATGGATTTGTTTTTCTTTTGGGAATTCAGGGTTTTATTCTTGGGTTGTAATAAATTTTAAGTTAAATTATTATTTTCATTTTGCTATTTTAATTGTGTGACCTAGTTATAAAGACCCCTTGTCCTTTGGACGGGGCGATATCCCTAGCCCTAGCGGGCCTAGGTAGTGGGGTGTTATAGGTAGAACAAATCCAATAATTACATCTAGGTCCCGACAAAATGTTATTATATGAAAATAGTCATTTCATTATACTGATCATCTTTTGTTCTGGCCATTGATACAATTCTCATCCTATTACAAGTAGTAGCCAATTGAAGGTAAAAATACAGGGTATTATAGTCTCCCTCCCCACAAAAATTTCATCCTCAAAATTAGCTTACATTTGGAATAATTCTGGATACTTCTTCAACATCTTTTCTTCCATTTCCCAGGTCGGGTCATGCACTGCATGATGATTCCATAACACTTTTACAAGTGGAATTTTCTTATTCTACAATTCATTTTCTACATACTCCGTGATCTTAATAGGCTTTTCCTCATACTTCAAAGTTGGAGTCATCTCAATAGGCTTTTCATTCAAAACATGTGCAAGATCAGTACATACTTCCGAAGTTGGGAGATATGAAATATATTGTGAATACTTTGAAGCTCTGCTAGTAACTCCAATCGATAAGCCACATTCCCAATCCCTTCGACAATAGGGAATGGTCCAACATGCCTAGGTGCCAACTTTTTCCCTTATCCTCTGGTTCCCAATTGCCGTCGTGAAGTCAACTTCAAGAATACATAATCTCATTCTACAAACTCTAAAGCTCTTTGGTGTCGATCCGCGGAGCTTTTTTGTCTACTCTGAGCTACCTCTAATTTGATTTTGATCATTTCAAAAGCCTGTCTGACTTTTTCAAGATCAAAAGCATCATGTTTACCCGTTCTCCATCCTAAACTTTCCTAATACAACGAGAATTGATATTTCCTTCCGTATAATGCTTCAAACGGGGCCATTCCAATTGTTGATTGATAACTATTATTATATGCGAATTCTGCATATGCTAAATTATCAATTCACTTAGTTCCAAAATCCAAAGCGCAAGCCTGCAATATATCTCCAAAACTCTATTCACTCATTCGGTCTGTCCATCTATCTGTGGGTGTTGCTGTTCTAAACTTTAATGTTGTTCTATTTTTTTTGCTGCAATTTAGTCCAAAACTTTGAGGTAAATCTAGGGTCTCGATCTGACACAATACTAGAGGGTACTCCATGTAGTCTGATTAATTTCTCTATATAAATCTTACTTAACTTCTCTAAAGAATCTCGCTAGTTGATGGGAATGAAATGAGCGGACTTAGTCAGTCGATCCCCTACCACCCATATGGTATCTCACTATCCTACTGCCATGGGTAATCCCGTAATGAAATACATGTTAATTACATCCAATTTCCACGTTAGAGTAGGTAATGGCCATAATAACCCTCCAGGTCATTGCTAATTAGCTTTCACCTGCTGACAAATTAAACATCGAGCCAGAAAGTCTAAAATGTCCTTCATACCAATTCACCAATAACGCCATTTCAAGTCCTGATACATATTTATTGTTCCTGGATGGATGGTATACTTACTTTGATGTGCCTCTGTTAAAATATCTTGTCTCATTGTAGATCGTTTTGGACTACAATATTGATATCCGTAACAAATAATCCCATTATGGTCCTTTCGAAATTCACCTCTTCCATTACTCGTCTTCTCTTGCACTTTGCAAGTCTTTATCTTTATCTTGTTCTCCCTTCAACTGTTGTAGGAAAGCAGGTTGAATGGAGATATTACAAATTCTTATTTCTTCGTTTACTGTAAATGCTTCCAATTTTGGAATTCATAGCATCTGAAGAGCTGATCGAAGGATCAAAATGGAAAATATAAAAGAAAACACAATAAAAAATTTTCAATTTTTCGATCCGCGTCTAGGAGATAGTACTTACTTTTCTTTATTAGTTGCAAATGAACCAACAAGGTGCTAGGTTGCACTAGATCTTGCGTTGGAAAGGGAGAATGAGGCACTGCAGATGACGTCGGTATTCCCACCAATCTTCTATTCTTACGCATGAAGAGTATATAAGCTTCTTCCCTATGTTTTTTGGAGTAATACTCTACTCTAATCTTAGGTTAGCTTGGTGAAAGCTTCTTTAGATAACCAAAAGACTCTCCCAAAGAGAGAGAATAGAAGGAAGAGAAAACACAAGAGGAAAAGTGGCTACACATAAGAGAGATAGCTTAGCCAAAACTCTACCTTTCTCTGTTAGTGTTGTCCCCTAGAGGCAATCACTTGTACATTGTATATGACACATTTTATTTTAATAAAAGGCATTATTTATCTTACAGTTTCTTTTGTTCACTTTAAGTAATATAACTATTTGATAAAGTCCCTAGTACAACACTGTGTTAAGGAAATTATGATAGAGATCATAATATGATATTCCTACTACACTGGATGGTGTTAGTACTCAAATAGTCCCAAGTCATACTATTAATGAGATAGGATATCATTAATACGTTAAGACTAGCATGTGTTAGACTTCCTGTTTTGATCAGGCGGTGGTTCTCATAACCGTGAGTATTGAGGTACTCAAAGTTAACACATGGATGCTTGTTAATGGAACAAGTTCATTGGATGACCTAGCTTTGAGATAATCATATAGATAACTATTTAGTGCCAGTGGTATAATCTCAATATAGCAAACGTGCAAGTATCCTTCGACTTGAGACCTCCAAGGTACTTTGTTTGCTGAGCTTTGTACTTTGATTCCAATCTCGGGAGCTCGATCGAGGGCCAGCTATGGGATGGATATTGGGTACATTGTGAGGTAAACGAAAGTAGTTGAGACGGTCAATAAAAGATTCACCACTCCTAATGGTAGGGGCGAATATCTCACGGCCACTTGTAGGAATTACTACTCAAAAGTCCTTGGCCAAGGCAATTGTGTATTGGAAACAGTTCTAATTGATACACTTCTAGAGTAGTGGGTTCCTGATACAAGTACTATTGTATTCAGGCCAGAATTAATTCTGGAAGGAGTTGGCACTAATTCTGTACTCCAAATCGAATGAGATATTGTATGGTGAAAGGAGTTAATTACGCAGAAGTTTGTTATTGAAGGGTTCATGTCAAGCCACTTGATTTCCTGGACTCTTGGGTGGTCATGATGTGTTGTTAGATACTGCTCATGATATGAGAATATGGGTTTATCAATTGCTGAATTTATAAACCAATCCTGATTAGAATTAATAGGATTAATTCTAATTAATTATGGATTATTAATCTCAAAGACGTTTGGATTAATTCATGTTCGCTACCAACTGACTGGGAAACCTAATAGGTCACACACAATAGAGGATTATATGCTCAAGGTATTATTTGATAAAATTGTGGGGTTAATTGAGAGAAAGAGAAGTTGTTGTGGACAAATTATAATTAGTTATAACTTCTGGTCTAAGTTATAATTGTGAGAACTTGATGTTTCCAATTACAATTAGGGAATTCTAATAGGATTAGAATTCTTAGTTTTAGCAGGGTTTTAGGTATATATGTATGATATAACCAAAAACCTTAGCTGATGTTGAGTCATACGAAATCCAGCCAAAAATAGCTGAACAACACACGATTCTCTCTCATTTGTTCTCTCTTTCTCATTTTTCTTTTTGAAAGAAAAACCCTAGCCCCCATTAATTTTTGCTAGCACAGAAATTTTGGTGCTTGAGTATACCTCTGTGTGGATTACTGTTAGAGATAATCACACACTGTAATTATAGCGGTTTGACATTCAACTCACGTGGAGGTTGATCACGAGGATTGCTGGATCGCGCCTCAACTTGAAGCAGAAATTTTTGTTCTTCGGACGATCACTCAAAGGTAAAAGCTGTTACCTTTACCCTTATTACGTCTTGTTTTCCACACATAGATGAGGCCTGGGATGGTATCTCATTTTACTTTCCGCTGCGCCGTGTAGGATACGAGCCTGAGATACCCAACAATGGTATCAGAGCCATGCTATGTGTGGTCTATGGACATTGTTTTGGCATGAAAAACTATTTTCGTGTTTGTCTTTGTTCGCTGTGAAAATCGTTTTCACTCGATTCGAAATTGATTCGTTCTTTATGAGTTGGGTTTGTAGAACAATATCATTGTGTTATAGTCACAGAGTATTTCGAAAAGATGCTTTCTTTGGTGCTGAAAAATTTCTTCAGAATAACGTTTTCTTGCAACATGGATGTTGCCCTCCGTTTCATCTTAATTTTCCGTTTTGATTTTGTATAAACTAACAAATTGGTTGTTGTTTACAGCTTCAAAATAGAAAATATAGTTTAGAATTGTTCTCACTGAAAATTTGCAGAAGAAGAAAGCACCAGAAATTGTTTCTGGAATTTTTTGAAAATCGCCGCCATTGTTGCAGAACAGAGGCAGTGCCGACTCCGGCCTCTAAGCCGACGTTGGTTCCATTCTGTTCGCGATGTCCGAAAATCATTTTTGGAAGGAAAAATTTTTTGGAAACTAGAACAGAGCCGGCGCTGGTTCCGGCTTCCGAACAGGCGCCGGTTCTGCTCTGTTTGCGACTTTCAGGTATTTAAAAAAAAATCAGAACAGAATTTTGAAAGGGAAAACCTCATTTGATGAGACACGGGACCCGAAAGCATTTTCTCAAAATTAGTTTTGAGACAATCAATTTTGTTCTTCAATATAATGATTTTGAAAATCTGAAATTGATGTATTCTCTAAAATGGTAATTTTAGAATTTGTTTTACTTTTCCAAAATACTGATTTTGGAATAAAAAAAGTATATGTTTATTTTTTTTAAGCATAGTAAATGGTATGGTGGATGGTTATGGACTAAAACCAATTATATCTGTTCATGCATTTTACAGTTTTGGTTTTTATGAAATAGGGCCTGCGTGTCCTGCCTTCTCTAGAATTCTTGTGTAATTCTCTTCTCATCTAACTCCCCTCGAATGTAACTCGAGGTTTTCTCTCTTTAGGAAATAATGTAATTTGTTTACATAGGTTAGATAGGAGTAGAATTATTTTATTCTGGAGATGGCAACCAAAACAAGTTGAGGAGGTAAGACCTTCTACTAAAATCATGCATGAACACATAGGGTTAACTATATTAATTTCTTTTATGGCTCAAAGAAATTAATTTAGGGTAAATTCCATAACCATACCATGTAATCACTTTATTACCATGATCAATCTCCTCAAAACTGCGGAGTCCTTCATGAAGAGGGATTCCAATGCAGTTTTAATGGTAGAATCTTCCTCTTCTAAGAAGAAAGTTCAAAAGAAGAAGAAGAAGGCTCCTATGAAGCCCAAAGGTTGTGTGAACAAGAAGGACGCAGCTACCAAGGGCCAATGCCATCATTGTGGGAAGATGGGTCACTAGAGGCGCAACTGCAAAGCCTACTTGGAGACCATCAAGGATAAGAAGTAGAAGGAGAAGCTTACAAGCACATCTACTTTTTCTCCAAGTATGTTTATGATTGAGATAAATACTACCTTTAGAAATTAGATATGGGTATTAGATACCGGATGTGGATCTCATATTTGCAATAACTTGCAGGGACTAAAGAGCAGTAGAAGGCTAGAGAAAGGCAACGTGGACCTACGTACTGCAAATGGGGCAAAAGTAGCTGCACTTGCTGTGGGGACATACAAGCTGAACCTGCCTTCGGGATTAATTCTAGAACTGCAAAACTGTTATTTTGTACCAGTTTTAATGAAAAACATTATCTCAGTTGCGTGTTTAGACTTATGTAGATTTCATTTAATATTTAAGAATAAATGTTGTTCTTTTTCTTTGAATGATATTCACTATGGTTCAGCAACTTTGGTTAATGGTTTATATATTCTAGACTTGGATAATCCAATTCTCAATGTAAACAATAAGAAACCTAAAATAGATAACTCTAACATTTCTTACTTATGGCATTGTCGTTTGGGCCACGTAAATGAAAATCATATTTCTAAGTTGCACAACCTTGGTGTCTTAGGGTCATTTGATTATGAATCATATTGCACATGCGAGTCTTGTTTACTTGGCAAAATGACAAAAACTCATTTTCCAAGAATAGGAGAATGGGCGAAAGAGTTATTAGAACTCATACATTCTGATGGATGTGGCCCAATGTCAATACAAGCAAGAGGAGGTTATAACTATTTCATAACATTTATCGATGATTTTTCTCATGATACGGGTATTTGCATATAATGAAATACAAATCTGAGGCCTTTGAAAGGTTCAAACACTTCAAGAATGAAATAGAGATACAACTTGGCAAAAGTATTAAGACTCTAAGATCTGATGTCACAATAATTGTTGTGGCACTTAAAAATGTCAGGAAAAATTTCATATAATGACAAAGTTAAGCGTCACAATAGGTGCTGTAATACAACAATAAAATGTCATTATAGTAGTTATGCTTGACTCTTTATAGTGTTGCTATATGACCTAAAGAATGCATTTTAAATGTGTTAGCCTAGATTCCTTTAATTAACATATTTTGGTGTGCCATGATAGGCTTTTTTTTCTCCCTATCCTATCAATATATATATATATATATATATATATATAGCTACTTTATTCACAAATAAAATACAATTGCTAAATACATTACTAAAGATCAAAACAATGAAAAGTAGACAATATCCTGTAGTTCAAAATATAAATTTCAAAACATCCAAATTTCCAATTCAAAATATAAATTTCATAACATTCAAATTTAACATTAATAGTCTTTCAAAAATGAGAAATACAGTATTTAAATAGATAAGTAGTTCCTCAAACCAAGCATCATTTATCATGTAGTTCGTTAAGCCAAGCGTCATTTATCTTGTCCCAATCCCAAGTTGTTGTGATAATGAAACACCTATTTATTCTTCATCGTGAATCTTCACCTATAATATTATATAGAATGAATTTAGTAACAACACTATAAAACATGATGAAAAATTTTAAAAAAAAACTATTAACCTAATTAGTAAGGCGAATAATATTAGAGATTACCAAAATTAAAAATAATAACAATTAAGCACTAAAAACTCTCAGACTACTAAAATGACTACTAGAAAAGGCACAACTCTCTCTTATGACATAATAGCAAAAAATCCACAAAGTCTCTAATAAAAGGTAATGATAGTGAACCATATTCAAAAGCAGAAGCCATATTATTAAAATGAAGTTACTTCGTTGTATCTGCAAAAAAGAAGTTTTTTTTAGAGTTGTCTTTGAAAAATTAACAATCCCATTCATTCTACTTGGTGAATATAAGAACCGAAGGAAGAAGAAAATGGACAATTGGATTGTATCCACTGAAATCACAAATGTATTTCAAGTCTTCCTTTCCTATAGGAATAAAATCATCCTATAGCTTTGAACATGCATTCCATAATATGTTCTTTTACTATGGAATCCATTTGTTGCTATATCAAGGAAAATAACAAAGAGATAAAACATTAAGCATAGAAATGTGAACTCTAGCAAAAATGCCCAAAATAGTAAGCAATAGAGAACAACCAGTGTATTTTTTATTTGTATTTATTGGGTGATATAATAAAAAATTTGCCTTTTTCCTACACAAAAGATTGGGCAATGTATTCTTCCGTTGGTATCTAGTGTGGAAAGTATGGTAGGCATAACAATGAGAAAAATATCTTAGAATCATTTAAGAAATTGAAGAACATTAGTAAAGTCTCCAGCAACTTATACAATTTCAGACCCATATAGAATATTAAACTTTTCCTTTGCTTCCAGTAAAGAGAAAATGATTGAAATGGCTTGAATGGAAAATCCGTAAAAAAACACTCATTTATTTAGATTATAGGCCCTTCCAACTACACTGATCTCTCTACTTGTGTTAACAAGTGGATTCCCCCTCCCCCCAACACAACTAAACACCACCAAAAAAAAAAATAATAATAAAATTAATAAAGAAATTCCACTCATTTCATAGGTTATTAGTAAAAACTCATGGACAATCTTTCTTGTAAGCACATGTATATAGTAGAAAGTAGTAACATAGCTTGTAAATGGGGTTACTACCTAACCTCTTTACAATCTGCAACCAAGAATGCATTCCCAACCAAAAGGGCTCTATGAAGCAGAAAAACATAAGAAATAAACACCATTAATTTCAGAACCCAGTTGATCAGATAAAGAATACCTTACAAAAATATCAACTTTCTCTAAAAATAGGGAAATAACAATCTGGGAAGCTTTATATATACAAATTTCTTCGTATATACATTATATGTGGAAGTACAATATGTAACACCCCGCTACCTAGGCCCGCCGGGGCCGGGGATGTCGCCCCGTCCAAAGGACAAAGGGTCTTTATAACGAGGTCACACAAATAAAATAGTAGAATAAAAATAATAAAAATAATACTTCAACTTAGGATTTATTACAACCCAAGAATAAATCCATGAATTCCCAAAAGGAAACAAATCCATAAATAAAATTATCCACTCTCGTCTCCCCAAAGCAATACATAAAATCAAAAGACACATTCTCTTCCAAGGCAGATAACACTAGCTACTCATCCCCACAGCAGGATCGGCCTGAAATCATGGTAAAAATGTGATGAGACAGAAATCTCAGTAAGTCTGTGTGTGCTTTGGGTGTTCAGTGAAAACAGTTCGTGGATGCAAAGTGTGAAATCTTTATAAGAGAAATATTGGCAAGCAATAAATATTAGTCAAAAGCAAGAGTGGTATTTTCCTCTTTTTGAAACCATACAAGTGCACAATAAAATCAACCACTCATAAAGGTGGTCATGGGTTACCACACGTTGGGCCCCATAACCATACAATGGTCAGAATGCCACACTTTGTGCAGACTGACAAAAGAAATACTGGCAAACAATGAATGATGTTCAAAAATAAGAGTGGCATTTTGGCTTATCTAGCCGTACATAATTTATAAGATCAACCACTCGAAAGAAAGGATTATGGGTTACCACACGTTGGGCCCCATAACTGGTCAGAATGCCTAACACTTTGTGCAGACTGACAAAAGTAGGTGATCAGCCTACTGGGCAAGATACTCCTCCTTCTCTATACCCAAACAACCGCCGGGTGTCCATTCCGGTAAAAACATGAGAGAGAGAGAGAGAGAGAGAGAGACCATTAGCATGTTTATTCACATAAGCTCTCACTAGAGATCAAGATTGGAGAAGATGAAGTTGTTAGAATAAATTTACCTTGAAGGTGTTCTTGACCTTAATAGAAATTTCTGGTTTTGATCCGAAGTAGCAAGATGATTTGAGGAGTTTGATGTTAAAAATGGTACGGATGGACTCACAACAATGAATAGATGAAATCTGGAATTTTTAGAGGTAGTTTGAAGTGATTTGGAGAGGTATTAGGTGAAAGGAAGGAGTAGGTGTTCTTGGTGTACTATGTGTTCTTGAAGGTTGAAGAAAATCGAGAGATGGTAATGCGCAGCTGCTGAATTTTTGTGAGAGATAGAGCTGGACGAATTTCTGTAGGGTTTAGGAGGTTTATTCTCTAGTTTGGAAGGGAAAAGGAAAGGTTAGTTGTTAAAATCCTTGAAGAATATTTTTGGGAAGCAAATTTGGAAACTTGATATTACAAGAATATCTTTGATTATTGGGGAGCTTTTGGAGATCTGCCATGGACGAATTTCTGGGCAGTGTTTCGGTTGAATGAAAGCTAGTTGAAGGAGGCTTAGGGTGGCTGAAATTATGGAGTATAATGGTGAAGAGAAGGTCTAGTTGTTTGAGGTATATTTTATGGAAAGTTGTTAAATCATGGTGGCTAGAATTTTGGTATCCAAATCAAGGTATGATTGCAGAAATTTTTGGAAATCTTTTAGGCATCCATAGCTGGATTTTCGTGCAGAAATTTGGGAGGACAATGGAGTTTTGTTAATGGAGGTTTAAGGGTGGTTTTGCAGAAAAAAGGATGGAGTTTCGGCTAGAAGAGAAATAGGAACCAAAGCTGGAAAATTTTTCCTGCACAGTTTTCGCTGAACAGCAATTTTCTGGGCAGATTTTCGGCTGCCATTTCCAGCCAACTTGTAGAGAGTTTGAAGGGGAATTTCTGGGGTATTCAAGGCTGGTTTCTAGCCTACTTCATGGAGGAAAAACATGGCTAGGGTGCTGTACAAAAACTGGAAGAAAACCGCTTGGTTTTGGACCTCCAAAGCTGCGATTTGTACAGGATTTTTTTCTAGTTTTGCACCATCTTTGTATAGTCCGAAAATAGCCATAAAAATCCAGATTCTAAGCTGATCAAAAGGGCCATTTTCTGGCACCATTTGGGAGGGAATAATGGTCAAGAATTTCGACACCTTGAAGGCACACAAAGCTGGAAAAATTTCAGTTTTATGTACAAAGGGAAATGAACCTAGCTAGAGTGAATTTTTAGAAAGTTCACTAAGGAATTTGATTCACTTGAAATCTTTCCCCCTCATCCATTGTTTCGGTCCATATGATGTCTTTTACTAAGACATTTTGAACCTTCAAAGCCACAACACATTTCTGGAATTTTTCTAGAATAAAATTAGCTTGAACACAATGAACAAACTAATGAATTGAGAATTGAGAAAAATTAAAGAACAAGGAAGAATGAATTTCCCTTCAAGAATTTTGAGTAGAGTAAAGAGTGAAATGAGAATTCTCCTAACATGTCTCTCCTAGGAGATTATCACCACCTTGTTCTAGGCTCTTAAGGCCGAAACTAATCCTCCCTCGGCAAAAATAAAATTTAATCTAGCTAAAGCTTCTATGCTAGAATTTGATCCCAAGACCTCAGGAATTAATTCCAAAGCTCTAACCACTACACCACAATAACTCTTGTTCTTATTTCCTCTCTAAAAATATTTTCCTATTCAATCCTCAAGCTATCTCCCTTTTTCCACCTTAGGTAAAAATTACCATTTTGCCCTTCTCACTCAATAATCATAATCAAGCCCTCTAGACTATAAAACACAAATTCAATGCACATAAAATCATATAAAAATATATTTAAACCTGTAATAAAATATGATATGCATCCCAACCCCCGTACTCTAAGGTTGGTTTTGGCTGGGGTTTCACACAATAGCATGGAGGTCAATGCAATAACTTAAAGCTAGTAGAGATTTGCATAAACTACCATGGCTGAAGACATACCTAAAATTAGCCTCTTCTATAGACTTAGATAAATTTAAGAGGGATATGATTAAGGGGGAAATCAGTAAAATTTTTAGTTTCACTAAATAGCATCGTTCAAGTTTTTTAGTGCTACTAAGATTTATATAGATAGGTAACTACTTGATATATTTAAGTTTCTTACTATTGTTTTCACTTTTGTATCTCTATCCACTTATGGAACAAATCCACCAATAAGTTACCTAGCATGAAATGATTGCAAGCTCATAAGTTTGGTGCTTCCTCTTGGTCCTGATAAGATAATCTTTTTGAATGTTGAATATGCTAGAAATATTGAAAGATAAGCTAGAGACCTTCGACAAGTGTTTAAAAATAGAAAGCCTTTCCTCTTCATCTATAAAAAGTATAGGTATGTTCCTTGAAAGAAACAAGTGCTTTCAAGGACCACTTGCTTACAAAATACTAAGCAGCTTTCCAACTTGTGTAATGATACTTCTAACATTTGATATAATAAAGCACCAAGTTCTCATACGTAATCTTTATATCTTATTAGAGTTCTGACTCAAAACACATATGATGTCCACACTGTTAGTTTGCTTTAGTAACAGTAACTCAGCATTGCAGAATGTCATCAAAACCCAAAGAGACTTGAGGGCAGAGAAGGATAGATCAACATCATTAGAGCAGTTCGACAGAGTGAGGGAGAAAAGGTGCCTAAAAGGTTTTGGAAGAGTCACAGATGGAGGTGGAGTCATGAAGTGGAGAGCAGGGGACTTTGGTGGGAATGATAAAAGATTGGTGGGCTCTAATTTATTTTGGATCAAGTGTGGAAGTTGAAATGGGAGTGGAGGGTGTGGGAGTTCGGGACTTGGACATAGGGGTGGAGGACTTAGGAGTAGGAAAGGTGGAAGGTGTGGGTGTAAGAAAATGAATTTTCATACTTTTTTTTTAGATGTTCCAAAATAATGTCAGTTTCTCATAAAGACAAACATACTCTCCATTATAGATTTCTCTATTATCCCTTCTTGAACAGAAAAGTATCCGACACTATAAAGGTCCTACTAACTTACTTAAGTGTAAGATTGTAATATATTAAAAATTTTACTACTCTCCTAAATTTGTAAATCAAGTCAACATAGATATTCATTTGCATTTTATAGAGCAAAGCCATGAAGTTTTGGACATATATATAATGCAAAAAAAAAAAAAAAAAAAAAGTAGAATAACTCTATTGCTTCAACCATCAAACTACAGAAATAATGTGACAAAAGTTAAAATGTCCCAAGATCATCTCTTCAAGTAAACTAATGCATTTGCAAATTGATAGATTATATCTATTTAGGTTGATTCTCACTTAGCTTGACATAAGCTACTTCAAGCTTTTCTGAGTTAGACCTGTCTAAGGTGCCTTTCCCTTTTCCACATGTTTTTAGATGTTAATGAAAGGTGTTAATAGCGATGTTTTTTTTTTTTTTTTCAAAAAGCCATGTGTCAACAACACTTCTAAAATCAAACCTACAGTATGTGTCTTTTCCCTTTTCAACCTAATGATGCTTTTCAAAAAATGAAAAAAAAAAAAACATGTGTTCATCAGCACTTCTAAAATCAATGTACCACTTAACAGTGGCAACTTAGACGTTAGATGTCTATTTGGATTTGGACACAATTAAAAAGAGTACAATCCTAAGTCCATTTATTTTGGATGTCCATTTATCCATATCCATCCATTGTTTTTATCAAATAAAAAAATAGATGTATTTTTTTTACCTTATTTTTTTAAAGAAAAATTATCTACTATCCCAAATTGAACCTTAACCTACTAACAACTATGCCTACCCCCATCCTCACCTTTCACCCATCTCTAGGTCTCACCCCTAACCTGGTCCATACCCCTGCTGGGGGTGCCACAAATGTGTAATGAAAGGAATACCAAAACTCATAATATAAAATGCAAAATTGTTTAAAAAGAATACTGCAGTCAAAACTGAAAAGGAAGAAGAAAGGAACATACTATGCTCCAATGGAATCCATTGTGCAAATGAATGGTTTGTCTTCACCTCCTAATCCAGTAATAATAGGTTGGCAGAAGTATGGAACTAATCTAAGGCAAATGAAAAAAGAGATGAGAATCATATAATATTCTTCAATGTTTTCATTTATAATTGGTATCACAATGAAAGCTCTAAATAAGTATTAGAACCCAATAATGACACCAAACAGTATAGAGATTTAAAATAGAAAAAAAGAAAAATTGGAAAATAATTCTGTGGTAGAACTTTTACAATAGTGTGCAATCCAAATATTCTATTCCCACATGTGCCTTTATTTTTGTGGCTTTCCTGCAAAACTTTTCTTTATACTCTTGATTGTTTGGTGAAGCAGGATGGGATTTAGCATACTACTTGTTTCTTTGTTTTATTGCTAAAGAGGATGTTGAAAATTTATTCTTCTTGTCTATTGGTAATTGCTATATAGTCTAGATTTTAGAAGGAACTTTTACTGATCCTATGAATAGATGCTCAAGTTTTGAGTTTTTAGTTTCAATATCAAGTAAGAAGTTTTGATTGTTGCTTATGAAAATTTGCGGCTGCTATATGGTACAGATTACAAAAATGTTTGGAATTGATTTGATTAATAGATAGATGATAGTCTGAAGTCTTGTGCTTTCAAATTTGTCATCAACCAAGTAGTTTTCATGATTTCTTATGATTTTTGCTTTGTTCATTGCTGTGTCTAAAATCTTGAGATAAAGGACTAGTAGAATCTTCACCTAGCAAAGCTTCATTATACATCATGTCTAGAGGATGTGTTTTCAGGTGATTCATGAAACAGTCTCTTATGGAGAACGATCCCCATTCGTTGAATTTGCATACATAAAAATCATGCAATTTTGTATCCATTCCCATCAAGTTTAAATTAAAACATTAATCCTAAATTACACATATGAGCAATAGCACTCATCATTCAGCATTGTATAGGAATTAGTGAGTATTGATCCTCAAGGAACAAATACATACTAGTTATTTTTCATTCAATGTCTAACCAACCAATTAGAGAGATAAAGAAATAAAAATAAAAATAAAAATAAAAATAAAGACAAAATATAAACACAATTCTTGAAGAGAAAAACATGCAATTAAATAATTACTTTTGAAAACATGACAATAAATCATTATCAATTGTTCCCATTAATCACTTTCCTTCGCATTAGGAAGGAGTTTAATACAGAATCTACTCTTTCTCAAGTTATAGTTTAACTATCTCTTAATCAATTTTAATGGACATCTCTAACTTACTAAAACAATCAAAAGATGCATAAAACACAATCCTTAATTATTATCCCTATCTCTAGGCGACAATGGCATAAAATCATTAATTCCTCTATCTCTGGGTGAATCAATAACTTTTGATTACTTAATCTCACTTAACCTCTCTCTCGAGTTAGTTAAGAAAATAAATCAAGAATTGAGTAATAAAGACTATCTCCTAGCCTATTTCTCAAGTTAGTTAGAAGAATGGTCCAATCTCATCAATTCAACATTAACAACAAGTAATCAAATAACAAGAATATAATCAATTAAACAAAATACTAAATTAATTCATTATCACAAATCCAGAAAATAATACTCAATTACAATTAAAACACTAATCTCATCATTGTTCAAAGAAAAAGAAAAAAAATATTTTAGAAAGAACACATAAACAAGCCCCCTTATTCCTCAATTGAAACCTTCTTGAATCAATGCTCATTTGAGTGATGAATTCCTCTTCAATGAATGATTTTAGTTTTAATTCCTTGAATTCATATGTTATTCTTCACATTTTCTTAGTTAAATAGGCCTTTTAGTTGCTGAAATTCGTCCTTCAAAAGCCTTGGGCCGAGTACAAGTTGGGAAGAAGTTATCCTCTTTGGCAATTTCCAATTTGATTTGAAAAAGGATACTAAACCGCCATAATAGAGCAGGGCCGGTGTTGGGTTACTTCATGTGGACTGACACCGGTCCAGCTTTGGAATTATCCTAGTTTGATCTCTTGTTTCTTCTATTTTTTCAGAACTGAGCTATGATCAATTCAACCATTCTGAGCAGGCATCGAGCCGTTGTGAAAAACTACAATTTCACTTAAAATTATCCAATTCCTATACAAATTCACCAATAACACTTTCCACAAGAAAAACATTAAATAGGAAGGAAAATGACTAATTATTTAACCAAAAATACCATAAAAACATCCTTAAATAACTAAGAAAATATAGATATAATTAGGCCCTACCACATTCCCCCACACTTAAGCTTTGCTTGTCCTCAAGCAAACAAGAGTTAATCACTAAGCAAATAGCTTATGAACATTGCAAAACAAAAATCATCCTTAATCAAATTCATGCCTAAGAAAGCAATAATCTTCTTCCAAACTCATGCATTAAACCAAATAATCCTAACGCCATCAAAGCTAAGTTAAACAAGCTCATATTCAGTACAAGAAAATTATTCCACCCCTTAAGCAAAACATAGATACTCATGAACCATACAAGTCCAGCTATTTAACCAATTCAAGTAACATGAACTCAAATTTGCACAACTTAAGTAGTAGAATAAGGAAACACTCCATTTTTTCAATGACTTAGGGAATTGATAGCCTCAAGTGAATGGATTTCTCTTCATATACCGTATTGGCTCCCATATAGTCATTATCATTTTTTCAACTTTTTCTCTTTCTTTTCTTTCTTTCTTGCCTTCCTACCTTCTTACATTCGAGATAGCTTCAAGAGAGTGCACCGAACAGTACTTGCTACTTCTTTCCATATTAACCCCCTTTTCAGCAAAAAGACTCCAAAATTAAAAACAAGAGCATTTTTTTCCTTATCATTTTTCAACATCTCAAAACAATGAATATTTTCACTCATTTTATCTATTGTTTCACTATTTTCTCACATTCCTTATTCTCAACTCAAAGTTAAACAAAGTATAAATCCATGAAACAAGAATTAGTCAACAATTTTTTTCAATATTTCATCACATTATCCACATTCAAACTCAAAGAGTAAAAAAAAAAAAAAAGCTCAAATACAAAATATAACCAATGTTAACTTAAATTCTCAATACTTAGCAAAATGCAACTTAATATACCAGTCAACCTTTTAACAAAAATACAACTATAATGAATGAAAAATCCACATCCAAAGTTAAAAAAAAAATATCATAATTCTATTCTAGACAATTTACTTCAATTGTAAGCCCAAAACCACTCTTGTTGCAAATTCTAGAAAAAAAAATCAAAAAAATTTATCCCCAAAAATTGAGAAAAAAGAAATTAACAATGAAAGCATAGAAAGCATTGACTTGAATTATTCCCTCACACTTAAGTTGGACATTGTCCCTAATAGCCTAGAATATCACAAGAAAATTATCCAAGGGACTAAAAAGAAACGGGAAAGAAAAACAAGTAAAAGAAACACTTTCCATAACCATATAGTGCTGAAAATCATGTTGAATTAATCCCAAAAGAGCATTGTTTCCTTGAAAATTATTAAGTCAATCCCAAAAAAAAAAACATAAAACTAGAATAAAAAGTGAAAAGAAAATAAAACAACTAAAAGAAAGACTAATACACGAAAGGTCATTAAAATCAAAAGGAAAGATAAACAAAAATAAAATCAAAAGAAAGGAACACGAGTTGAAAATCATGAGGCATCCTCCTCAGAATCATCATCTTCAGCAACAACAGCAGCTCCACTAATGTATACACCTCCTCTTGGTATAGGAAATACTGTATCTATGTTATCAGTCTTTGCTCATGAGCATCCTGCCTCCAATGCAGATAAGCCATAGAATTATGGAGCTAGAGAAAAATAGATATATGCTGCTCCATCTGGGCATACATCTCAGCCTCGAACCCAGTACTCCACTGTTGTCTCGAACTACTTGCACATGCTTAAGGTTGTGATGGTTACTCCTCCTCCTCCTCATCGTAGGGGGAATCTTCTCCATCCCTAGATGTTGGACCTCAAAAGGTCTCATCCATCTCCTCCATCTCTCGTGATACCGATACCTACACTGGAGCAATGTATGCTCAGTCACTATGTCCTAGAGTAGTGGTCTCGGTAAGCTTCCCATGACAACTTACTCCAAAGGCCTATAAGATATGCATAATCACTAAGGGGAAAACAAAGTCCTTGGAGGAAAGGTGAGAGTAGACGATCTCCCTCATGGACTGGATAATAAGTGGGGTAAGGGGGATAGGCTCACTCGAATCACCTTATGTAGAATATCAAGATCAATCACCCTCAACACATTAGAACCACTAGCCTTAGTACTGCATTGAAAGAGAAAATATATACTAAGCCTTGTAGTCGGTCCTCACAATCATTATTAGAATAGTAGCCCACCTGTCCCATATGTGATACCCCACCTGAAATGCACCTAGAAGTATGGTATGTGCGACCTAAATTTCATGAATATTTTTTCATATAGACATATTTGGCATGCTGTAGATGAAATATATGAAATAAATATTGTGCATGAGACTATAACACCCCAACTAAAAGTAACAGCGGAAGCAAACTAAAATCGGGTATTACCCCATCCGGTTATCCAGACAAGGGGTCTTTATAACGAAGAACCAAAAGTAGTAACCAAGGCTCAGACTTGTACAACTGACTCATACTGATGTAGTTATATACATATATAATAGTGAGTCTCTTACATGCAGTCTTTATACTACACTAGTAATAAAGTACATAATCAAAATAGAAAGTGCCTGGACCTAGACTGCTATCATTGTGGTATCGTCTCCCTATCTGTAGGTCTGCTCAACTCCAGATCCTACAATACAGTAAGATAAAAGAAACGTGTGAGTGAAAAATCACTCAGTGAGTCCTGTGTGTGCCAGTGATTTTCAAAAACAGATAAAGTAAAGTAATGTTGCATTTTTGTCCCAAAAAGGGCAATACAAAAAGGTTTTCTTTTCCCTTTTTCTACTAAAATTTTATTCAGAACTCAATCATTTTTTGGAAAAATGTGTTTCAATTTCAGATCATTACCCCAATTCTCAAATTACAAGCACTTCTCCAATAGAAGATCGACGTGCATGCAAAGCTCACACGGCTTCGCCTTCGGTGCCACGTCTTATTGTGTTAAGATCGCAGCCTACAACACTCAACTGTGCATCACCAGAGGGTAAGTACATCGCAGCATACTACTGAGAATGAATCAGTGTACCGCATCACACTAAATATTTTTACTTGCCACTGTAAGCCAAGGGGTCCCAACCCTGACATCATTCACCATCGAGGCGGCAAGGAGTCAAACGCTACCGAGTGTCCCCGCCCGATATTTAGCAAACGACTCAAAAGTACGGTGTGCTTGCAAGCGTGATAAATACCGAGTGCTAAACGACTAGCCAGGATGACGCATCTCAATGTCCTTTCACCCCGTTCGGTGAAAGATAATCCCTATAACTAGGCTAGGTTACTAGGACCGTCTAACTCTAGCGTCGGCTAGTTTAAAGATTAAAGTCTTTGCTGAGTACTAAACGTTACCAATACCAATCCCTACTAACTGATCGAGCTAGAGGGTTATTTGTTCCTGCATGATTTCCAAATCAAATATTTTTGTGGCCAAAATATCATTTTTTTTAAAATTGATCCCACTGACTTGCAAGTCAGATAACTGTTCCCATAGGCTCCGCATGGCTAATCAGTTCATTCCATAGGCACACCAGGCTAATAAAGTAATTTTTGAGATCAAAATGTCATTTTTCAAAAGTCAATCTCATACCCAGAGATTATTTTCCAAAATCATGGAGAAATAGAGTGAAAAGTTCTTTTCACACATTAAAATAAGTTTTCAAAAGTATTCGGGTCATTTTGCCCATACTCGATCTCAAAAGTCATCTCCAAGGGTATTCGAGTCATTTTGCCCATACCCGATTCCAAAAAGGCTTCCCGAGAGTATTTGGGTCATTTTACCCTTATTCGATTTGAAAAGTGTTCACAAAAGTTCCAATAAGGATATTTCGGTCATTTACCAAATACCTGATTCCAAAAGTTTCCATAAAACATTCCATTAAGGATATTTAGATTATTTTCGAAATACCCAATTTCAAAAGGAACTTATTTCTTGAAATTCAGAATTTTAATCCTAAAAAAGGATTAAATTCAAAGTTTCCAATCATGTTCCCATAGAATGTTCCAATAAAGGCATTCTAGTCAATTCATGAATATTTGATTCCAAATTTGCCATTTTTCGAAAATCCTAAATATTTAATCCAAAAAGGACTAAATTTACAAAATTTGTGCTTTAATCATCCGTTAGGGTTTCCAAGCCAATTATAATGTTCATTCGAGCCCAAAATGGCATAAAATAATTCTTGCTCAGAAAAACCTTAAATATATTTAGGAAGTTTCAAAATGGTGTAAAACATAGAATTTCATGGAGAAATAAAGCATACTAGCTTTCAAAAGGTTTTAGCAGTTAATAGGACACCCCTTGTGTCCTAAGTAAGCATTTATCGTTCACGTGCCGTTTGACTACTGTTTTCACTGTTTCCAATGTATCGTTGGCCGTTTATTAACAAACCTACATCAAACATTGTTTTTATGTTTAGTTTTGTTTGGTCGAAAAGTAGCCGACGATTAGCCGACATCTAGCTGACGTGCCCAACGGTTTGCCGACGTTCAATCGACATTTTGCCGACGATTAATAAAATTCTCAACAATCGTTCATGTCATTTTTTCATCATTTGTTCAATTCTTCCATTTTTCTTTTCCCATATCCTTCCTCTCTTCATGAAAAAGGAATTATCTTCATGTTTCTCATTCACTCCATCCCAAAATCACACAATTAATCCCTCCTAATTCCATTCATTTCCCAACCAAAATTCTGGAATTTCCCTTCTCGACACACAATTTTGTTTCACTCATAATTTTGAATCCACAACTCCAATTGGGCTCTATGATATATCAAAATGATCATAAGACTCTTAACTCTAATTTTTTATAAGCCCTTTTTTGAGTTTAGATTTCCTTGACACAATACAAAGGTAAAACTGTCACTGTAGTTTTTCGCTAACTCAACCATTCATGTTATCCTTTGATTTCCTTTAATCTTTAACACCTTGAGAACATTAAATTCGTTCCATTTTTCCTTCAAATCATCTTTGATCCTTCAATTTCCAAATTCCAACAACTCATAAAAGTCATGTTTATTCAACACAAATTCACTTCCTTCAATCAAAAGTTAACATAATTCATCTTTCTAACCAATTAACTCCCATTTTCATTCCACTTTGATCATCATCTCATCAACTAAAATCAACCTTTCGAATACCATGAAAATTCATTCCTTCATCACACAAAACATTATCCATAAATCCCCTGGGCAGCTTGAAGATAAAATTGCCAGCGAAACACAGCTAAAAAACCAGCCAAAAAAAAAAAAAAAAAACCCAAAGCTTTCCTGCGTGAAGAAGAAAAAGGAAAAAAAAAAATTTACTTGTTATCTCTTCTTGTTCTCAGAATTGGCTAGATTGGAATATGTGGAACTGGGGTAGGCATGCTCGTGGAAACCTCTGGTGCAATTCTTGCAAGCCTTCTATTTCGTCTTTGCATGTAGGTGAAAGCCTAACTCTCGACCTTCCAGTATATGGCCTGCCTAATCTCGTTTGGTGAACAACTTATAGGCTAAGGAATATTTTCTGGAGAGAGAGACGTCTGTGGTTTTTTTTCACATAGAAGAAGCACTGAAAACAATGTTGTTATTTTCATTCTCCTGTTTCACCTAAATAAAACCCTAAGTTAAACTGGACTGGCCCATTGGACTCTTAGGTTAGCCTTTTGGGCCAAATTAATTATTCTAATTAGAACTAAACAATTGGCCCAATAAATAATTAATTTTTCGGCCCAAATAAACTAGTCCAATTAATTAGCCTATATTAGTTTAGTCTCAGGTTAATCCTTAATTAGTCAAACTGGGCCAAATCCCTGAATAATTAATTAATTAATTAACCCACCAAACTAATTTAATTAATTCTCTCTCTCCATGGAGCTTTATTTTATTCCATCCCAACAATAAAATTAGGCTACTTAAATAAAATAAATTCTATTTAATTTAATTTAATTCCTTAACCTATATTTAATTAGGACTCACGGTCTATACTAGGGACCAAAAGACACACCGCCTTGGCTACAAAAATGACCAAAATACCCTTGCCAAATAAATAGCTGTATTTTGCATTTTAAATATTTCCTAATATCACAAAAAGGAAATATTGACCCCAAGGACAATGTTGCATTAGCAAAGTCTTTGACCTACAGGTGTAATGACTAAAATACCTTTCTATAGATCGCCGTGCATTTAGAGAGGAAGAAGTGTACTAACACCCCTCTAAATGATATTTACCATCCTTAGGCTTCTAGTCCAATGATTCACGACTTCCTAGAGTGTTTCCGCTTTCCAATGGAGCTACCCTAAAGTAAACATCCAAGTTATGTTTCCCCGGGCCCTAGACATTTTAGATCATTCATACAGCCACAAGGGGCGATATTGTGTAGAAACTATCTTGTACAAGTCTGTCTTAACTAACTAGTTACACATATCCAATACACAAGTATATTAGTTCTACGATAGAACCTCAACTATAGCATATCAAAGTATATGCTTCTAGCTTCGTCAGACCACCAACTCATACTCAAGTCGTAGGGTACTAGTCCATGCTGTAGTGTTAGTAGTCTAGGTTTCTACCGTATAGTACTTTTAGAAACCACTATTACAGGTCATGTTCTACGTATTCGAAATACACTTATGTAATGAAGTGAGTGGACTACTCACTAGCTAAGGTAAGCCATTCCACATTTGAAATTCATAACATAATAACCTAAACATGATGAGATTCCCATTCTCATCAATTAGTAAAGAACGAATGTTTATGTGTTAGGTAACCCGTGATCCATACCTTACTGTGAAAGACCTTCATTCACATGGACCACTTACTTAAACACAATAGGTCTTTTCCAAACGTAATTGTGCACAAACAAAAAGTAAATTCACAAAAGATTTCTGAAAATAAATTCTTTTATTAAAATATTCGATATTTACATCAGAAACCTAGTCTAAGAGGGCATACTTTCCAATAATCTCCCACTTGCACTCAAAGACTAGGTAAATCAGTAGGTGCCTACCCCTATAGCATCTAAGTGTCTCTTGAAGACTCTCTTAGCCAAAGGCTTGGTGAATGGATCTAGTAGATTGTTTTCTGAGGCAATCTGTTCCACCACGACTTCTTATCTCTGGATGAAATCTCAGATCAGGTGGTACTTCCTCTCGATGTGCTTCCTCTTCTTGTGGTTCTGATATTCTTTGGATTGCGATACTACTCCAGTATTGTCGCAATGCATCACAATCACCTGGCCATATGTAGCATGACTCTAAGTTCTGAAAGGAACTTTCAGAGCCAGGCTGCTTTCTTAGATGCCTCTGAAGTTTCCAAATACTCAACTTCCATGGTTGAGTCAGTAATGTAAGATTGCTTGATACTTCTCCATGAAATTATTCCTCCAGACAAGGTGAGGATATATCCACTAGTGGATTTTCTCTTATCCTTATCCAACTAGAAGTCTGAGTCTGTGTATCCTGTAGGAACCAAGTCATCAGCCCTGTAAACAAACATATAATCTCTCATTCCCTTTAGGTACTTGAGAATATGCTTTACAGCTTGGCAATGAACCTCCCCAGGGTTTGACTGATATCTGCTAACCAAGCCTATGGCAAAGTAAATATCTGGCCTAGTACACAGCATGCGTACATGAGACTTCCCACAGCCGAAGCGTAGGGAATCTTACTCATTCTGTCTTTTTCTTCTTGAGACTTATGATAGTCCCTTGAAGAAAATGACAACCCATGTCTGCAAGGGATTAGAACTTCCTTGCATGAGTCCATGCTGTACTTGGCCAGCATCTTGTTAATGTATGCTGCTTGGGATAATCCTAACATTCTCTGCTTTCTATTTCTAAGAAGTCTAATCCCGAGAATATAGCTGGCTTCTCCTAAGTCCTTCATACTGAATTGACTAGACAACCAAACCTTTGTAGATGATAATGACCCTACATCATTTCCAATGAGTAGAATATCATCCACATACAAGACAAGAAAAACCACATTAATGCCTTCAAGTTTCCTGTACATGCATAGTTCATCCTCGTTTTGAATAAAACCATAGGACTTTATTGTCTCATCAAAATGAATGTTCCATGCTCTCGATATCTGCTTAAGTCCATAAATGGACTTCTTAAGCTTGCAAACCATATGTTCTTGGCTTTCAGCAATAAAGCCTTCCAGTTGGGATATATAGATGTCTTCGCTAAGATGGCCATTTAAAAATGCTGTCTTGACATCCATTTGCCATATCATGTAGTCATAATGACATGCAATGGCAAGGAGGATACGAATGGACTTAAGCATGACCACTAGGGAAAAAGTTTTCTCATAATTGATACCCTTTTTCTGAGTATACATTTTCGCCACAAGCCTAGTTTTGAAGGTTTCCACCTTCCCATCCACTCCCCTCTTTCTCTTGTACATCCACTTACACCTAATAGGTTTTATCGCTTCAGGTGAAGCTACAAGATCCCAAACCAGATTGAAGTACATAGATTCAATCTCGACTTTCATTGATTCATGCCATAGATTTGCATCGGCAACAAGCAATAGCCTCCTCGTATCTAGTGGGGTCTTGTTCCTGATGGTTGGAGACCAGCTCAAAAGCTTTTCTAGTCCTTCTCTCTAGAACCCTAGACACTTTCCCACTACAACGAGGCTCCATATGTATAGGCTCTTAAGGCTGTGCCTCTTCTTGTTCCACAATCTGGTCAGAAGAAGTAAATTTCGAAGATAACTTCTCCTCAAGTTCCAACCTCGTTGAACCTTTAGTGGAAGTACTTTGATCATCCGCTAAGTATCTAGTATTGGTACTGACCAGTACTTTCTGCCCCTTAGGATGATAAAAGTAACCACCCTTTATTCCTTTTGGATACCCAACAAAATAGCATAATTCTGATCTTGGTTCCAACTTGTCTCCCTTGACCAGTATGCCCAATCCACATCTCATAGGGAGTTCTAGGTACTGACTTGGAAAGTACCAAGTTCAGAATGTATGCTGCTGTTTCCAGGGTATATCCCTAAAAATACACTAGAAGAGTAGCATGAGACATCATGCTTCGGACCATTTCCATTAATGTCCTGTTCCTTCTCTCAGCTACTCCGTTCTGCTGGGGTGTCCCCGGTGTAGAGAGCTGGAATACTATCCCATGATATACCATGTAGTCCTTGAATTCACCCAGGAGGTACTCTCTATCATGATCCGATTGTAAGGTTTTGATTAATTTACCTATCCAATACTCCACTTCAGCCTTAAACTCTTTGAACTTGTCAAAAGAGTCAGACTTGCATCTCATCAGATAAATATAACCAAACCTTGTATAATCATATGTGAAAGTGATGAAGTACTTAAAACCTCCTCTAGCTGGTGTAGATAAGGGACCACATACATCAGTGTGAACAAGACTCAATACCTCTTTGGCTCTATCCGCCTTAGGGGCAAATGACCTTTTGGTCATCTTTCTCATCAGGCAGGATTCACACTGAGGCTAATTTTCCAATCTCAATGAGCCCAAAGGCCCATCATGGATCAACCTCTGAATCCTAGTTGAGTTGATATGACCCAACCTTAGATGCCAAATATACGAGTCAACCTTCATGCTTTTCTATTTTTAAACCTAAGTGTCCAAATAATAGAATTAAATACATTAATTAATTAATTAATGGTCTTGTTTAATTCTAAAATCCCTTACTAATATTTTTCATGCAAAAATATTCCATGAATATTAACTATTGCAAAAATATTAACTTTGCTTGGTATGGACCCCAAAACAAAAAAGAAAATGCAAGAAAATTACAAGGGGAAAAAAAATCCCATTAGTCCACTGCACCCGCCGCACAGGAAAGAAGCCATTTGCACATCTGTCTACAACACCTGCCGCATTGGAACGGAGCCCTATTACACTACGGTCCACCATGAGCTCGGTGCACCAGCTACACCAGATCGCCTTTTGCTCCACTCGTGGAGCTAACCCGATTGCCCGTGACCCACGCCTTGCACCAATATCATGACCCACGAGCGTTGAATCTCAATTGAATTGCAATTCAATTGCACACCCCAGCCGAGCCAATAGCTCAAGCTAAGCCGCCTTCTTTGCTCCAGGCACAGATGCTGCTGGCAGCTCCGCTCACCGAGCTGAGTCAATGAATAGTACCTTTTGCATCAAAATTCCAGTGTGAATTTCTTCTTCTTCGTTTTCTTCTGGTTTTCTTTCTATGATGGTTTTGCTTGCTTTTTCCCTCCGATTTCAACCAAAATCAATAAAACCAAAAACTAACAGCCGCCTATACCCATTAAAGTTGGGTTTACACGATTTATTCTTGGAAAAACAGTGAATTACAAATGACATTTAGAGAGGAAGAAGTATACTAACACCCCTCCAAATGACATCTACCATCCTTAGGCTTCTAGTCCAATGATCAATGACTTCCTAGAATGTTTCCGCTTTCCAAGGGAGCTATCCTAAAGCAAACATCCAAATCATGTTTCCCAGGGCCTTGAACATTTTAGATCATTCAGACAACCACAAGGGGTGATATTGTGTAGAAACTATCTTGTACAAGTCTGTCTTAACTAACTAGTTACATATATCCAATACATGAGTATATTTGTTCTACGATAGAACCTCAACTATAGCATATCAAAGTATATGCTTCCAGCTTCGTCAGACCACCAACTCATGCTCAAGTTGTAGAGTACTAGTCCATGCTGTAGCGGTAGTAGTCTAGGTTTCTACCATATAATACTTTCTGAAACCACTACTACAGGTCCTGTTCTATGTATTTGAAATACACTTATGTCATGAAGTCAGTGGACTACTCACTGGCTAAAGGTAAGCCATTCCCTATTTAGAATTTATAACATAATAACCTAAACATGATGAGATTCCCATTCTCATCAATCGGTTAAGAACGAATGTTTTTGTGTTAGGTAACCAGTGATCCATACCTTACTGTGAAAGACCTCTATTCATATGGACTACTTAATTAAACACAATGGGTCTTTTCAAACGTAATTGTGTATAAACAAAAAGTAAATTCACAAACGATTTCTGAAAATATATTCTTTTATTAAAATATTCGATATTTACATCAGAAACCTAGTCTAAGAGGGCATACTTTCCAACACAGCCGGCCCACATAATCATACATAAAGTTCACATACAAAGTTTGTATACCCTAGCTTTTGATCCAAAATCAAGACATGAAAATCATGCTTCCATGTTAAAATTAACATTAAATTAACCACCATTCACCCAACAACAACTTTATTTCTAGCAAGGTAAGGTTTTACCTTGTGCATAGAGTTCATTGGTATGATTTGCTCCAAGAAGTTCTCAAGAACACACACTTCAACAACAACACACAGTATTCACCTTTTCTCTCTCTTTTGCTAATTTCTTTTGATTTTTTTTCTCTTACTTTTCTCCCTTGTGACTACCGAATTTTTTGCTGTAAAACAGCTTTCCCACTGCAACACTTCATCAAAATTTTAGCCAATTAATTTCTAATGCTATTAATTGTGTGGTGGTTTTATATACGTGTGTTCCAATCATAAAATTACACACTATTTCCCTTAATTTTCTTCCTTAAATTTTCCTCTTCTCTTTATTCTTGTGGCTGCCAAATTTTTGGCTATTTTCAGCCATTCCACCGCCTCTTCATGGTCAAAATATTAGCCAATTAAATTGTGCAAGAAATAAATAAAATGGCTCTACAAGTGATGTGTTCCAATCACAATGAAACACATCATTCCTTTATCTATTATGTGAATCCTTAATTCCATATGTCTTGGATGAATTCTTCATGCAACCTCTCATAAGTTTACACATGTTCATGGCTACCAATCACAAAATGCCACACATCTAAATTAAATGACCAAAATCAAGTCCGAAATGGAAAAATATTTTATTTTACCATTCAACTCCAAAAATTTCACTGAATCCATTGGTAATACTTAAATTATTCAATTTTTTCTCAGTTTGATCAAATTTTCATTCAAAATCATGGACGCGGTCAAAATGAAGAAAATGCCCCCGTTAACCCAAATAACTTCCTTAACACTAAAATGCACATTTCATCGCACTGATCAATTCCGTTCATAGCGTACCCTCAATTTTATTTTTTATTTTTATTAATAGTAGTAGCCTTCTGAAGATTTAAGGTATGGGTAGTGTGAAACCCTAGTCAAAACCAACCTTAGAGTAAGGGGGGTTGGGATGCATAGCATATTTATTTGCATGTTTAAATATATTTTTGTATGATTTTATGTGCTTCGAATTTGTGTTTTATAGTCTAGAGGGCTTGATTATGATTATTGAGTGAGAAGGGCAAAATGGTAATTTTTGCTTGAGGTGGAAAAAGGGAGATAGCTTGAGGATTGAATAGGAAAATATTTTTAGGGGGAAAATAAGAATGAGAGTTATTTCGGTTTAGTGGTTGGAGCTTTGGAATTAATTCTTGAGGTCTTGGGTTCAAATTCCATCATAGGAGCTTTAGCTTGGTTAAATTTTATTTTTGCTTGGGAAGTATCATTTTCGGCCCTAGTGGTGTTTGGAGTAGGGTAGAGATGTTGTCCTATGAGAAATATGATAGGAGTTTTCAAATCCTACTCTTTTGCTCTACACAAAATTTCTAAGGGGAATTCATT
>JANUWF010003048.1:0-10758 GCA_026120185.1 Voacanga thouarsii
GGTATGGTTTAGAATGGCACCCTAGTGCCGTGCGGCTTCAACAAGCGAGAATGGTTCCGGGAGCTGATCAAGTGGCACTTGGAAGTCAAGACAGCCCAGAAGCAAACATCCAACCGGGGTGAAGGGAGTGGTCCAAATAAGGGATCGAGGTCTAAAGTTCCAATTGATGTGTCATTGGGCCAGGCATGCAGTAAGAAGGCCGGAATTCTACAGACTCTGACCGAGCGAAGGTATCCTAATCAAGAAGACGAGTTCCAGACCTTAAAGCAAAGGAATATAACAGTAACTCAATACGCTACTCGACTCACTTGCTTGTCCAAGTACTATCAACGGCTAATAGATTCAGAGCAAAATCGTACTCGACAGTTCATGAAGGGATTGAGACAGGAACTTAGAAGGGTATTGGCACCATCCTCACCAACGACTTATGCTGCAACGGTGGAAGCCACAACTCATACCGAGAATGAAGATAAAGGTAGAGTAGATAGCAAAGCATCGAAATTATCTGAGCGTGTTACTCCTAAGAGGCCTGCAGGGCAGCAACACGAAAATAAAGGAAAACAAGCACGGACCATGCTAGTTGGGGCCACAACAAATGCAGTAACCTGCCATCACTGTGGCAGGAGGGGGCACGAAATAAAGGATTGCTGGTCCAAGAAGGAGAATCGAATATACTTTATTTGCAGAGACCCTTCGCATATGAGGAATAACATTCCAAAAATTGGAAGTACCAACCAAGGAAACCCAGTAATGCTTGCTCGCACGGCCAGTCGAGCCGACATTGGTGGAGCTGCAGGAAGTGAGGACAGAAATCTCAAGTGAAAGCCAGAGACCGAATGCGGAGGTACTAGAAGCAGATGCAACAATAGGAGAAAGTAAGCCTACTATTATGCAGACATTTTGATTTATTCTAATCCTGCGCCTCGTTATGTTAAATTACATTGGCCATGTTAATGGGGATGTGATGGGTCAAAATTGCCCATACGCGATGGTCAAGGTTCAGTGGGAGCATCACGGCACGCAGGATGCCACATGGGAATTAGAAGATTGGGTTAAGTGGATGTATTCCGATCTGAAATAGAGATATGCTTGAATTTCGGGACGAAATTCTTCTAAGGAGGGGAGGATGTGAAACCCCAGTCAAAACCAACCTTAGAGTAAGGGGGTTGGGATGCATAGCATATTTATTTGCATGTTTAAATATATTTTTGTATGATTTTATGTGCTTCGGATTTGTGTTTTATAGTCTAGAGGGCTTGATTATGATTATTGAGTAAGAAGGGCAAAATGGTAATTTTTGCTTGAGGTGGAAAAAGGGAGATAGCTTGAGGATTGAATAGGAAAATATTTTTAGGGGGAAAATAAGAATGAAAGTTATTGTGGTTTAGTGGTTGGAGATTTGGAATTAATTCTTGAGGTCTTGGGTTCAAATTCCATCATAGGAGCTTTAGCTTGGTTAAATTTTGTTTTTGCTTGGGAAGTATCATTTTCGACCCTAGTGGTGTTTGCAATAGGGTAGAGATGTTGTCCTATGAGAGATATGATAGGAGTCTTCAAATCGTACTCTTTTGCTCTACACAAAATTTCTAAGGAGAATTCATTTCCTCTTGATCCTTAGTTTTTCCTAATTCTCAATTCATTAGTTTGTTCATTGTGTTCAAGCTAATTTTATTCTAGAAAAATTCCAGCAATGTGTTGTGGCTTTGAAGGTTCAAAATGTCTTAGTAAAAGACATCATATGGACCGAAACAATGGATGAGGGGGAATGATTTCAAGTGAATTAAATTCCTTAGTGAACTTTCTAAAAATTCACTCTAGTTAGGTTCATTTCCCTTTGTACATAGAACTGAAAATTTTTCAGCTTTGTGTGCCTTCAAGGTGTCGAAATTATTGACCATTATTCCCTCCCAAATGCTGCCAGAAAATGGCCTTTTTTATCAGCTTAGAATCTGGATTTTTATGGCTATTTTCGGACTGCACAAAGATGGTGCAAAACCAGAAAAAAATCCTGTACAAATCGCAGCTTTGGAGGTCCAAAACGAAGCTGTTTTCTTCCAGTTTTTGTACAGTACCCTAGCCATGTTCTTCCTCCATGAAGTAGGCTGGAAACCAGCCTTGAAAGCCTCAGAAATTCCCCTTCAAAGCCTCTGCAAATCGCCTGGAAAAGGGCAGCCGAAAACTGCCTAGAAAATTCCAGCTTTGCAAAAATCTGTGCAGTGGTTTTTTTTTCCAGCTTTGTTTCCTAATTCTCTTCTAGCCGAAACTCCATCCTTTTTCTGTAAAAACCACCCTTAAACCTCCATTAATAGAACTCCATTGTCCTTCCAATGTTCTGCACAAAAATCCAGCCATGGATGCCTCAAAGATTTCCAAAAAAAATTCCGCAATCATTCCTTGATTTGGATACCAAAATTCCAGCTACCATGATCTAACAACTTTCTATAAAATATACCTCAAACAACCAGAACTTCTCTCCACCGTTATACTCCATAATTTTGGCCACCCAAAGCCTCCTTCAACCAGCTTTCATTCAACCAAAACACTTCCTGAGATTTCTGTCTCACCACCTTTTTACAATGATTTCAGGCCGATCCTGCTGTGGGGATGAGTAGCTAGTGTTATCGGCCTTGGAAGAGAATGTTGTCTTTTATTTTAATGTATTGCTTTGGGGAGTTGAGAGTGGATGATTTTATTTATGGATTTGTTTTTCTTTTGGGAATTCAGGGTTTTATTCTTGGGTTGTAATAAATTTTAAGTTAAATTATTATTTTCATTTCGCTATTTTAATTGTGTGACCTAGTTATAAAGACCCCTTGTCCTTTGGACGGGGCGATATCCCTAGCCCTGGCGGGCCTAGGTAGTGGGGTGTTATAGGTAGAACAAATCCAATAATTACATCTAGGTCCCGACAAAATGTTATTATATGAAAATAGTCATTTCATTATACTGATCATCTTTGGTTCTGGCCATTGATACAATTCTCATCCTATTACAAGTAGTAGCCAATTGAAGGTAAAAATACAGGGTATTATAGTCTCCCTCCCCACAAAAATTTCATCCTCAAAATTAGCTTACATTTGGAATAATTCTGGATACTTCTTCAACATTTTTTCTTCCATTTCCCAGGTCGGGTCATGCACTGCATGATGATTCCATAACACTTTTACAAGTGGAATTTTCTTATTCTACAATTCATTTTCTACATACTCCATGATCTTAATAGGCTTTTCCTCATACTTCAAAGTTGGAGTCATCTCAATAGGCTTTTCATTCAAAACATGTGCAAGATCAGTACATACTTCCGAAGTTGGGAGATATGAAATATATTGTGAATACTTTGAAGCTCTGCTAGTAACTCCAATCGATAAGCCACATTCCCAATCCCTTCGACAATAGGGAATGGTCCAACATGCCTAGGTGCCAACTTTTTCCCTTATCCTCTGGTTCCCAATTGCCGTCGTGAAGTCAACTTCAAGAATACATAATCTCATTCTACAAACTCTAAAGCTCTTTGGTGTCGATCCGCGGAGCTTTTTTGTCTACTCTGAGCTACCTCTAATTTGATTTTGATCATTTCAAAAGCCTCTCTGACTTTTTCAAGATCAAAAGCATCATGTTTACCCGTTCTCCATCCTAAACTTTCCTAATACAACGAGAATTGATATTTCCTTCCGTATAATGCTTCAAACGGGGCCATTCCAATTGTTGATTGATAACTATTATTATATGCGAATTCTGCATATGCTAAATTATCAATTCACTTAGTTCCAAAATCCAAAGCGCAAGCCTGCAATATATCTCCAAAACTCTATTCACTCATTCGGTCTATCCATCTATCTGTGGGTGTTGTTGTTCTAAACTTTAATGTTGTTCTATTTTTTTTGCTGCAATTTAGTCCAAAACTTTGAGGTAAATCTAGGGTCTCGATCTGACACAATACTAGAGGGTACTCCATGTAGTCTGATTAATTTCTCTATATAAATCTTACTTAACTTCTCTAAAGAATCTCGCTAGTTGATGGGAATGAAATGAGCGGACTTAGTCAGTCGATCCCCTACCACCCATATGGTATCTCACTATCCTACTGCCATGGGTAATCCCGTAATGAAATACATGTTAATTACATCCAATTTCCACGTTAGAGTAGGTAATGGCCATAATAACCCTCCAGGTCATTGCTAATTAGCTTTCACCTGCTGACAAATTAAACATTGAGCCAGAAAGTCTAAAATGTCCTTCATACCAATTCACCAATAACGCCATTTCAAGTCCTGATACATATTTATTGTTCCTGGATGGATGGTATACTTACTTTGATGTGCCTCTGTTAAAATATCTTGTCTCATTGTAGATCGTTTTGGACTACAATATTGATATCCGTAACAAATAATCCCATTATGGTCCTTTCGAAATTCACCTCTTCCATTACTCGTCTTCTCTTGCACTTTGCAAGTCTTTATCTTTATCTTGTTCTCCCTTCAACTGTTGTAGGAAAGCAGGTTGAATGGAGATATTACAAATTCTTATTTCTCCGTTTACTGTAAATGCTTCCAATTTTGGAATTCATAGCATCTGAAGAGCTGATCGAAGGATCAAAATGGAAAATATAAAAGAAAACACAATAAAAAATTTTCAATTTTTCGATCCGCGTCTAGGAGATAGTACTTACTTTTCTTTATTAGTTGCAAATGAACCAACAAGGTGCTAGGTTGCACTAGATCTTGCGTTGGAAAGGGAGAATGAGGCACCTGCAGTACGACTGGTATTCCCACCAATCTTCTATTCTTACGCATCAAGAGTATATAAGCTTCTTCCCTATGTTTTTTGGAGTAATACTCTACTCTAATCTTAGGTTAGCTTGGTGAAAGCTTCTTTAGATAACCAAAAGACTCTCCAAAAGAGAGAGAACAGAAGGAAGAGAAAACACAAGAGGAAAAGTGGCTACACATAAGAGAGATAGCTTAGCCAAAACTCTACCTTTCTCTGTTAGTGTTGTGCCCTAGAGGCAATCACTTGTACATTGTATATGACACATTTTATTTTAATAAAAGGCATTATTTATCTTACAGTTTCTTTTGTTCACTTTAAGTAATATAACTATTTGATAAAGTCCCTAGTACAACACTGTGTTAAGGAAATTATGATAGAGATCATAATATGATATTCCTACTACATTGGATGGTGTTAGTACTCAAATAGTCCCAAGTCATACTATTAATGAGATAGGATATCATTAATACGTTAAGACTAGCATGTGTTAGACTTCCTATTTTGATCAGGCGGTGGTTCTCATAACCGTGAGTATTGAGGTACTCAAAGTTAACACATGGATGCTTGTTAATGGAACAAGTTCATTGGATGACCTAGCTTTGAGATAATCATATAGATAACTATTTAGTGCCGGTGGTATAATCTCAATATAGCAAACGTGCAAGTATCCTTCGACTTGAGACCTCCAAGGCACTTTGTTTGCTGAGCTTTGTACTTTGATTCCAATCTCGGGAGCTCGATCGAGGGCCAACTATGGGATGGATATTGGGTATATTGTGAGGTAAACGAATGTAGTTGATAGGGTCAATAAAAGATTCACCACTCCTAATGATAGGGGCTAATATCTCACTGCCACTTGTAGGAATTACTACTCAAAAGTCCTTGGCCAAGGCGATTGTGTATTGGAAACAGTTCTAATTGATACACTTCTAGAGTAGTGGGTTCCTGATACAAGTACTATTGTATTCAGGCCAGAATTAATTCTGGAAGGAGTTGGCACTAATTCTGTACTCCAAACCGAATGAGATATTGTATGGTGAAATGAGTTAATTACGCAGAAGTTTGTTATTGAAGGGTTCATGTCAAGCCACTTGATTTTCTGGACTCTTGGGTGGTCATGATGTGTTGTTAGATACTGCTCATGATATGAGAATATGGGTTTATGAATTACTGAATTAATAAACCAATCCTGATTAGAATTAATAGGATTAATTCTAATTAATTATGGATTATTAATCTCAAAGACGTTTTGATTAATTCATGTTCGCTACCAACTGACTGGGAAACCTAATAGGTCACACACAATAGAGGATTATGTGCTCAAGGTATTATTTTATAAAATTGTGGGGTTAATTGAGAAAAAGAGATGTTGTTGTGGACAAATTATAATTAGTTATAATTTGTGGTTTAAGTTGTAATTGTGAGAACTTGATGTTTCCAATTACAATTAGGGAATTCTAATAGGATTAGAATTCTTAGTTTTAGCAGGGTTTTAGGTATATATGTATGATATAACCAAAAACCTTAGCTGATGTTGAGTCATACGAAATCCAGCCAAAAATAGCTGAACAACACACGATTCTCTCTCATTTGTTCTCTCTTTCTCATTTTTCTTCTTGAAAGTAATACCCTAGCTCCCATTAATTTTTGCTAACACAGAAATTTTGATGCTTGAGTATACCTCTGTGTGGATTACTGTTAGAGATAATCACACACTGTGATTATAGCGGTTTGACATTCAACTCACGTGGAGGTTGATCACGAGGATTGCTGGATCGCGCCTCAACTTGAAGAAGAAATTTTTGTTCTTCGGACGATCACTCAAAGGTAAAAGCTGTTACCTTTACCCTTATTACGTCTTGTTTTCCACACATAGATGGGGCCTGGGATGGTATCTCATTTTATTTTCCGCTGCGCCGTGTAGGATACGAGCCTGAGATACCCAACAGTGGTATCAGAGCCATGCTATGTGTGGTCTATGGACATTGTTTTGGCATGAAAAACTATTTTCGTGTTTGTCTTTGTTCGCTGTGAAAATCGTTTTCACTCGATTCGAAATTGATTCGATCTTTATGAGTTGGGTTTGTAGAACAATATCATTGTGTTATAGTCACAGAGTATTTCGAAAAGATGCTTTCTTTGGTGCTGAAAAATTTCTTCAGAATAACGTTTTCTTGCAACATGGATGTTGCCCTCCGTTTCATCTTAATTTTCCGTTTTGATTTTGTATAAACTAACAAATTGGTTGTTGTTTACAGCTGCAAAATAGAAAATATAGTTTAGAATTGTTCTCACTGAAAATTTGCAGAAGAAGAAAGCACCGAGAAATTGTTTACGGAATTTTTTGAAAATCGCCGCCATTGTTGCGGAAACGAGAGGCAGTGCCGACTCCGAGCCTCTAAGCCGACGTTGGTTCCATTACGTTCGCGATGTCAGAAAATCGTTTTTGGAAGGAAAACTTATTGAAACGAGAACGAGCGGCTGGTTCAGGCTTCCGAACGAGCGCCGGTTACGCTCTGTTTGTGACTTTCAGGTATTTAAAAAAAAAATATCAGAACAGAATTTTGAAAGGGAAAAACCTCATTTGATGAGACACGGGACCCGAAAGCATTTTCTCAAAATTAGTTTTGAGACAATCAATTTTGTTCTTCAATATAATGATTTTGAAAATCTAAAATTGATGTATTCTCTAAAATGGTAATTTTAGAATTTGTTTTACTTTTCCAAAATACTGATTTTGGAATAAAAAAAGTATATGTTTATTTTTTTTAAGCATAGTAAATGGTATGGTGGGTGCTTATGGACTAAAACCAATTATATCTGTTCATGCATTTTACAGTTTTGGTTTTTATGAAATAGGGCCTGCGTGTCCTGCCTTCTCTAGAATTCTTGTGTAATTCTCTTCTCATCTAACTCCCCTCAAATGTAACTCGAAGTTTTCTCTCTTTAGGAAATAATGTAATTTGTTTACATAGGTTAGATGGGAGTAGAATTATTTTATTCTGGAGATGGCAACCAAAACAAGTTGAGGAGGTAAGACCTTCTACTAAAATCATGCATGAACACATAGGGTTAACTATATTAATTTCTTTTATGGCTCAAAGAAATTAATTTAGGGTAAATTCCATAACCATACCACGTAATCACTTTATTACCATGATCAATCTCCTCAAAACTACGGAGTCCTTCATGAAGAGGGATTCCAATGCAGTTTTAATGGTAGAATCTTCCTCTTCTAAGAAGAAAGTTCAAGAGAAGAAGAAGAAGAAGGCTCCCATGAAGCCCAAAGGTTGTGTGAACAAGAAGGACGCAGCTTTAATGAAAAACTGTTATTTTGTACCAATTTTAATGACAAACATTATCTCAGTTGCGTGTTTAGACTTTTGTAGATTTCATTTAATATTGAAGAATAAATGTTGTTCTTTTTCTTTGAATGTTGTTCTTTTTCTTTGCGGTCTCACCAATGATCTAAACACGTACTGTGATGCTATCATCTGATCCGGGAGATCGTAGATAGGAATGATGTAAAGATAGAGAGAGTTCCCACGGATGAGAACATAGCTGACCCGCTTACGAAAGCACTATCCCAAAAGAAACATGATTGTCATGTTGAGTCATTCGGTATGAGATACATGAATGATTGGTTCTAGTGCAAGTAGGAGTTTGTTAGTGTTGTGCCCTAGAGGCAATCACTTGTACATTGTATATGACACATGTTATTTTAATAAAATGCGTTATTTATCTTACAGTTACTTTTGTTGACTTTAAGTAATATAATTGTTCGATAAAGTCCCTAGTACAACACTGTGTTAAGGAAATTATGATAGAGATCATAATATGAAATTCCTACTACACTGGATGGTGTTAGTACTTAAATAGTCCCTAGTCATACTATTAATGAGATAGGATATCATTAATACGTTAAGACTAGTATGTGTTAGACTTCCTGTTTTAATCAGTCGGTGGTTCTCATAACCGTGAGTATTGAGATACTTAAAGTTAACACATGGATGCTTGTTAATGGAACAAGTTCATTAGATGACCTAGCTTTGAGATAATCATATGGATAACTATTTAGTGCCAATGATATAATCTCATTATAGAAAACGTGCAAGTATCCTTAGACTTGAGATCTCTAAGGTACTTTGTTTGTTGAGCTTTGAATTTTGATTCCAATCTTTGGAGCTCGATCGAGGGCCTCCAATGGGACGGATATTGGGTACATTGTGAGGTAAACGAAAGTAGTTGAGAGGGTCAATAAAAGATTCACCACTCCTAATAGTAGGGGCGAATATCTCACAGACACTTGAAGAAATTACTATTCAAAAGTCCTTGGCCAAGGCTATTGTGTACTGTAAACAGTTTCAATTGATACACTTCTAGAGTAGTGGGTTCCTGGTACAAGTACTATTGTTTTCAGGCCAAAATTAATTCTGAAGGGAGTTGGCACTAATTCCGTACTCCAAACCGAATGAGATAATGTATGGTGAAATGAGTTAATTGCACTGAAGTTTGTTATTGAAGGGTTCATGTCAAGCCACTTGACTTCCTAGACTCTTGGGTGGTCATGAGGTGTTGCTAGATACCGTTCATGATCTGCAAATATGGGTTTATTAATCGATGAATTAAAAAACTAAACCTGATTAGAATTAATAGGATTAATTCTAATTAATTATGGATTATTAATCTCGGTGCCACGTTTTGATTAATTCATGTTCGCTACCAACTGACTGGGAAACCTAATAGGTCACACACAATAGAGGATTATATGCTCAAGGTGTTATTTGATAACATTGTGGGGTTAATTGAGAGAAATAGTAGTTGTTGTGGACAAATTATAATTAGTTATAATTTGTGGTTTAAGTTGTAATTGTGAGAACTTGATGTTTCCAATTACAATTAGGGAATTCTAATAGGATTAGAATTCTTAGTTTTAGTAGGGTTTTAGGTATATATGTATGATATAACCGAAAACCCTAGCTGATGTGGAGTCACACGAAATCCAGCCAAAAATAGCTGAACAACACACGATTCTCTCTCATTTGTTCTCTCTTTCTCATTTTTCTTCTTGAAAGAAATACCCTAGCCGCCATTAATTTTTTCTAGCACAGAAATTTTGGTGCTTGAGTACACCTCTGTGTGGATTATTGTTAGAGATAATCACACGCTGTGATTATAGCGGTTTGACGTTCAACTCACGTGGAGGTTGATCACGAGGATTGCTGGATCGCACTTCAACTTGAAGAAGAAATTTTTGTTCTTCGGACGATCACGCAAAGGTAAAAGCTGTTACCTCTACCCTCATTACGTCTTGTTTTCCACACAAAGATGGGTCCTGGGATGGTATATCATTTTATTTTTCGCTGCGCCGTGTAGGATACGAGCCTGAGATACCCAACAGTGGTATCAGAGCTATGTTATGTGTGGTCTACGGACATTGTTTTGGCATGAAAAACTGTTTTCATGTTTGTCTTTGTTCGCTGTGAAAATCATTTTCACCCGAGTCGAAATCGTTTCGATCTTTATGAGTTGGGTCCGTAGAACAATATGATTATGTTATAGTCACCGAGTATTTCGAAAAGATGCTTTCTTTGGTGCTGAAAAATTTCTTCAGAATAACGTTTTCTTGCAACATGGATGTTGCCCTCCGTTTCATCTTAATTTATCATTTTGATTTTGTATAAACTAACAAATTAGTTGTTGTTTATAGCTTAAAAATAGAAAATACAGCTGAGAATTGTTCTCACTGAAAATTTGTAGAAGAAGAAAGCACCAGAAATTGTTTCTGGAATTTTTTGAAAATCGCCGTCATTGTTGCAGAACCCAGGCAGTGCCGGCTCCGGCCTCCAAGTCGGCATCAGTTCCATTTTGTTCGCGATGTTAGAAAATCATTTTTTGAAGGAAAAATTTTTTGGAAACCAGAACAGAGCCGGCTCTGGCTCCGACTTCCGAACCGGCGCCCTGTCTATTACATTTTGCGACTTTCAA
>JANUWF010003049.1:0-22463 GCA_026120185.1 Voacanga thouarsii
ACACTACAGAAAAATCGTGATTTGCGACGAATTTTGCGACGGCTTAATACCGTCGCTAATAGCGACCAATTTGCGACGATTTTCAAATAAGTAGCGAAGTTGACTAAATCGCCGCAAAACCGTCGCAATTTGCGACGGTTTTGCGACGGTTTTGCGACGGCCAATATACCCGTCGCACTCGTAGCAAAATCATCGCTATTTGCGACGGTTTTGCGACGTGTATTTATGCCCTCGCAAATTGCGAGGGTTTTGCGACGGCAAGTTATTTTAAAAAAAATAATTTTAAATAAATTTTCAGACGTCCGTCGCAAAACCCTCTCAATTTGCGAGTATTTTGCGACGGCTAATAAACCATCGCAAATTGCGAGGGTTTTGCGACTGGCGAAGTTATTTTTAAAAATATATTTTTAAATAAATTTTCAGATGTCCGTCGCAAAACCCTCGCAATTTGCGAGGATTTTGCGACGGTTAATAAACCCTCGCAAATTGCGAGGGTTTTGCGACGGCGAGTTATTTTAAAAAAAATATTTTTAAATAAATTTTCGTACGTCCGTCGCAAAACCCTCGCAATTTGCGACGGCAACAAACCCTCGCAAATTGCGAGGGTTTTGCGACGGCAAGTTATTTTTTAAAATAATATTTTTAAAAATTTTTTGAACGACCATCGCAAAACCCTCGCAAATTGCGAGGGTTTTGCGACGGCAAATAATCCTCTCAATTTGCGAGGGTTTTGCGACGGATATTTAATTTTAAAAAATATTTTTTAAAAAAAGTTGAACGTCCATCGCAAAACCCTCGCAATTTGCGACGGCTAATAAACCCTCGCAAATTGCGAGGGTTTTGCGACGGCAAGTTATTTTTTAAAATAATATTTTTAAAAAATTTTTTGAACGACCATCGCAAAACCCTCGCAAATTGCGAGGGTTTTGCGACGGCAAATAATCCTCTCAATTTGCGAGGGTTTTGCGACGGATATTTAATTTTAAAAAATATTTTTTAAAAAAATTTGAACGTCCATCGCAAAACCCTCGCAATTTGCGACGGCCAATAAACCCTCTCAATTTGCGAGGGTTTTGCGACGTGCAATTTATTTTTTAAAAAAATATTTTTAAAAAATTTTTTGAACTTCCATCGCAAAACCCTCACAAATTGCGAGGGTTTTGCGACGGTAAATAACCCTCGCAATTTGCGATGGGTTTGCGACGACAAATTATTTTTTAAAAAAATATTTTTAAAATTTTTGAACGTCCATCGCAAAGTCCTCGCAATTTGCGAGGGTTTTGTGACGGTAGTTAGCCCTCGCAATTTGCGAGGGTTTTGCGACGGTAATTTATTTTTAAAAAAAATTGAACGTTCATCGCAAACCCTCGCAAATTGCGAGGATTTTGCGACGGCAATAACCCTCGCAATTTGCGAGGGATTTGCGACGATCGATTATTTTTTAAAAAAATATTTTAAAAATTTTTGAACATCCGTCGCAAAGTTCTCGCAATTTGCGAGGGTTTTGAGACGAATTTTCGGCTCTCGCAATTTGCGAGGGTTTTGCGACGGTCAATATTTTTAATTAAAAAATAAATAAATGGCAAAATGTATAGAAAATCTCAAAACCCCAATTGCCGCAAATTGCCGCTAATACGTCACTAATTGCGACTGAATTTGCGAGGGTTTTACAACAAAATAGGGTTTTAATTTTTTTTTTAAATTTCTTTATGTGTTTATGTGATGGTGTATTTTGACAAATTTACTCGAAATATTTTTAATAACATGTCTCAATTAGTGCATTTTATTATAATTTTGTATATGTAATTATGTCATGTTATACACCTAATGTATTGCATAAGTAAATGTATATAGTTAATTATGTTATGTTATATACTTATTCTAATATATAAGTATATGTATATAATGTATATAAGTATCTCGTTTAGTTTAATATATATATATATACACTATAACATGTAGGTATATATATACATATGTCTAATTTTTTAATCTATCACTTTGATTAAGTAGTGTATAAAGAAAAATAATTCAAATACTCGTTATTATTGTTGATATCACTAAAAAAATTATGAAATTTATAATGTAGAGATCAATTTGTAATGTTCTTCGTCTCCTACATGTTAATATATATTATACTAATTTAGCTATGTATATACATATGTCCAATTTTTTAATATATCTATTTTGTTAAGTAGTGTATAAAATAAAATATGTAAAGAAAAACAATTCAAATACTCGTTATTATTGTTGAGATTACTAAAAAAAATATTGAAAATTATAATGTAGAGATCGATTTGTAATGTTATTCATCTCGAACATATTAATATATATTATACTATATAGTTATATATATACATATTCTAATTTTTTTTGTCTATTTATTTGATTAAGTGGTGTATAAATTAAAATATATAAAGAAAAATAATTTACATAATAATATTATTATTAGAATCACTAAAAAATAATAAAAATTATAATGTATAGATCGATTTATAATATTATTCGTATTAATTTATGAGAAATTAGCGAGGATTTTATTTTTTCGTCACAAATTGCGACGAAATAGCTAGAAATTTAAAAAAAAATTAAAAATTTCCAAAATTTTTCACTCCCTCTTTTTTTTTTTTTTTCCCTCCTTCTTCCCCCTTCCTTCTTCCTCCTCAACTCCCCTCCCTCACCTCCCTCACGGCACCCCCCCATCCGGCGCCCCCTCCCGCTCCCCCTCCCTCTCCCCGCCGGCGACCCCCCATCCCGCGCCCCCTCCCGCTCCCCCTCCCTCTCCCCGCCGACGACCCCCCCATCCCACGCCCCCTCCCGGTCCCCCTCCCTCATCCGCGCCCCTCCCCGCTCCCCCTCCCTCATCCCGCGGCCCCCTCCCTCAACTCCCCCCATCCCGCAGCCCCCCCTCAACTCCCCTCCCTCAACCCCCCACACCCCCGCGGCCCCCTCCCCGCGCCCCCTTCTCTGCCCCCTCCCCGCGCCCCCTCCCCGCCCCCCCCCCCCCGCCCCCTCCCCGCGCCCCCTCCCTCAACTCCCCCACACCCCCGCGCCCCCTCCCCGCGCCCATCCCGCAGCCCCCCCACCCCCGCGCCCCTCCCTCAACTCCCCCATCCCGCAGCCGCCCCCCTCAACTCCCCCCGCTCTTCCTACCCCTTCAGCCCGCCCTCGCCGGCGCCGCCATTCCCGTGCTATCGTCGTGCCGTTGTCGAAGTTGATTCGTTTGGGTAAGTAGTTAGAATTTATCTCTTTGAGCTACTTCATTATGTTATAAACTTTGGGCAGATTTTCATTTCCCCTGAAGCTTTGAAATTTGGGCGATTATTTGTGAATGAGCAGAGTTTGAATTGATGTATAAAAGTTGTATTGATGTTGGGGTTGAGTTTGAGGAGATTGTGAGTGACATGATAGTGGAAGGTTTATATGAGAACTATGTTTTAGCTATATAAACCCTTATAAATTAATTTGATTGGTTATGATGCCATAATAGGAAGGTTGATTTCTAATTAGTTTAGTAATCTTATTACTTGATTATAATAATATATTAGTCTCTCTAGTGGAAGATTTAACTCTAGTAGAATGCTTTGAAGGCTCTTTTATGTGAGAAATCCGTTTCCTTAGATTATGAAGATGTAGGATGTGCGTTTTGTTCATATAAATTGCCTTTTTGTTGAATTCAAATGTTGGATTCCCCGTGAGTAATGGGTGATTACTCCTCCCGGGTAATGGGTGATTACCCCTAGTTATCCTTTTATTTATTTATTTATTTTTTTGTATAAATGAATGATCTGTCTTTGTTGTTTGCAATTGCATTTTGATTGTATAATTTTGAGGTGGCCTTGTGCCTGGAAAATGTCCAATTACAGGGGAGACTCTCGTCAAAATTTTTTTCAAAATCTGCCGCTACTTAATGTGGAATAGAATAACTACCCTTATCTTGGAGTGTATTATTCGATTGAGCATGAGTATATATCCCATAATAGCATTATTATTAAAAATAATATTGCTAATAAGAATAAGAATAGGAGTAATGAAATGAGTAATAATAATAATTTCATATATAGGTCGATGTTAATAATAGTAGGAATAATATACGTTATAGAGAGAGTTAAAATAAGAATATAATTAGCTTTAATAGTATTTAATCTTAATCAAATTCCTCAATTAAGATTAAATACTTGGTTAAAACGTATATATTGAAGGTGTAACTCGTATCCAACGATAGCAATTGTAAATTCTATGTTTTGGACCTCTTTTTGTTAGATAATAGAAAGGAAAATGTAATTATACTTCTCTTCCTTTTGTTTAAGGGGTGATTTTAATTATTGAGTTGATTGTTCTTTTCTCTCATTTAGACGTCATGGAGGATCGTAGTTGGATGTATAGAAGGCACGCTTCAGGTGTAAAAGGGATCACTATTGAATTTGAGGAAGGGGTTAAGGCTTTTTTGACATTTGCCTTATCAAATGCAATGTCAAGCGTAATTAGATGCCCGTGTGCAAAATGTAAGAATAAAAAGTACCCGGATCCAAAGACAAGTTAAGCTCCACCCGTGGAAGTCCTGGATTTGTGCCTAGGTATTACCGGTGGACATGTCATGGTGAGCCATTCGAGTGTCCCTCAAGTGTGTCTACCTCAATCCCGTAATCCGATTCACATCAAGAAAATCGGTCTCGCGAAATGGTCTTAGACGTAGCAGACCCGACTTTCCCCCGAAGCTCCATCGCAGCTCATTTTGAAGAGCCACCTAATGTGGAGGCACAAAGGTTTTACGATATGTTAAAGGCGGCAGAGACTCCTATATGGGATGGATGCACACAACATTCGCAGCTTTTCACCGGCTTCAAGGTTATTAAACATTAAGTCCGAAAATAACCTCTCGCGTAAAGCCTTTAACGATGTTGTGCAATTGATGAAAGAGGTTGTGCCTAGCAAGAATACGATTCCCGATGATTTCTATCGATGAAAAAATTAGTGGCTGGGTTGGGTTTGCCGGTACAAAAAATAGATGTATGCAATAATGGATGCATGCTTTACCGGAAAGATGACATGAATCGTAAAGAGTGTAAATTTTGTGGCCATCCTCGATATGCACAGTAAAAAGGTTGGGAAGAACACAAGTAGAAGGGAAATTTCATTCAAGAAGATGTATTACTTCCCGATAACACCGAGGCTACAAAGATTGTACACTTCCAAAACAACAACTGAACACATGAGATGGCATGGAGAGAGCAGATCGGAGAAAGGCACAATGAGTCACCCTCGTGATACTGAAGCATGGCAACACTTTGATCGAATATATCCTGAGTTTGCAAAAGAAGTACGGAATGTCAAACTTGGTTTATGTACAGATGGATTCTCACCATTTGGGATGTCGGGTAAGCAATATTCATCCCGGCCTGGTCATTCTCACACCGTATAATCTCCCCCGTGGATGTGTATGAAGGATCCAAATCATGTTTTTAACAATCATTATCCCGGCCCGAAGAATCCAAAGCACCAGGTGGATGTTTATTTACAACCCTTGATAGATGAATTAACCAAATTGTGGTTTGAAGGTGTCACCACTTATGACATATCGAAGAAACAAAACTTCCAACTACGGGCGGCACTTTTGTGGACTATTAATGATTTTCCCGCATATGGTATGTTGAGTGGCCGGAGCACTCGCTGGGAGACTCGGCTTGTCCATATTGTATGGGCAATACAAAGTCTTTTCATCTACAAAATGGTGGGAAACAATCATGGTTTGACTCGTCACCGTCGTGCTTACCATCGGATCATCCTTACAGGAGGGATACGAGATCTTTTAGGAATGATAGAGGTTCCGAGACATCACAACTCGTGCAATACCCTACCGGTGAAGAAATCTGGGATAGTTTGTCTAACTATGAAAAAATTACAGAAACATGCAAAGAAATTGGAAGGAGTAATGGCAGGGGAATATCTCATAATTGGGCAAAAAGGAGTATTTTTTGGGATTTGCCGTATTGGCGTACTAATTTGGTCCGACATAATATTGATGTAATGCACAATGAGAAGAATGTATTTGACAATGTCATGAATACAGCTTCTTGAGGTAAAGGGTAAATCAAAAGACAATTTAAAGGCTAGACGTGACTTAGAAATTTATTGCCATAGGCCCGAGCTACATGCCTTGAATGTGGGAGGAGGAAAAGTGGCTATACCTAAAGTCATGTACTCGTTGACATCGTAACAAAAGAAACTTTTGCTAGAATGGTTGAGGGGATTGCAACTCCCGTATGGATACGCTTCAAACATTGGAAGATGTGCCGATTTGAATGAGTTGAAGTTATCCGGTATGAAATCACATGACTCGTCACGTATTCATGGAGAGACTACTTCCAATTGCATTGAAGGAATTTCTTCCTTCTAATGTATGGGGTGTTTTGACTGAGTTGAGTCTTTTTTATCGTGATCTATGCTCTCCTAAGTTGAATGTAGCTCATATGGTCAAATTGGAGTCCGATATTCCTTTATTGTTATGTAAGTTGGAGAAGATATTTCCACCTCGCATTCTTTGATGTAATGGAACACCTATTAATTCATTTGCCTTACGAAGCAAGAGTTTGTGGCCCCGTTCAATATAGGTGGATGTACCCGTTTGAACGGTAATCGAATAATTCAATCTAATTCTTTTCATAGCAGAGTTCGATATAAGTGTGTGTGACTCGAAGTCGTATTTTTTTTTAAATGACATGTATTTGCATCAATTGAAAATCAAGGTGAAAAATAAGGCTAGAGTTGAAGGGTCAATCCGCAATGCTTATCTAGTTGAGGAAGCATCCACTTTCTTCTCTTATTATTTTGAGCCACATGTACAAACAAAACGTACAATTCCAGCGCGTAATGAAGAAGGAGAACGATTAGAGAGGGTGCAAGAACCCGGGTCGTCAATCCGCAATGTTCAAGGACTCGGTGATAGGACGAATTCGAACTCGGTTCCTTACTTCAAGAATTCGTTGCAGCAAGAATTTATATGTTGCTTAATTGTGGTGAAGTGCAGCCATACATTGAGTACGAGCTACTACTTCATACATTTTATACGATAAATGATACATCATAATGATTTTGACTCATTCCATCTAATTCTAATGCATTACATGGCATTCACGGCACACTTACGAAGTCCGGCTCCGACTATATCGTAGATAGAAATCAATAGAAGTATCACCTTGAATTTGCGTAATGGTTTAGTGGATATGTAAGTCTCATAAGATAATAACTTGCATTTGGAACTCCATTGGGGATTCAATGGAGTTTCATAATGCTATAACTTTCATAATTACGAGGTTAACTTGTCTAATGTTTTTTAGGTACAAGATTCGTAAAATATGGTTACAAATGAATGCTTGAGGAACTTTGCTTGGGGTCCGTCAAGACTAGTGAAATCATATAGTGGGTACATAATTAATGGTTACCGATTTCACACTCATGATTATGCGGAGGGAAAGAAAACAGCTTAATAGTGGTGTTTGCGTGAAAGGGATTGGAAATGACGCATCAGACCTCGATTACTATGGAGTGTTAAATGAGATTATTGAAGTGCAATTTCCTGGTAATCCACAAGCAAAGCATTGTTCTTTTTAAATGTCACCGGTTTGATCAAACATTGAATCGTGGTACGAGGGTACATCCGCAAGATAATCTTGTAGAAATTAACCACAAAAGGAGCTATGCTAACTATGATCCATTTGTTCTAGCTCAACAAGCTATCCAAGTGTATTATGCATCATATCCAGGGAGTAAGAGGCCAAGATCTCGATTGGTTGGCAGCTTTGCAAAACCAAAGCTCGACATATAATAGATGCACCCGTGGTTGATAGAGCTTATCGTGAAGAAGTAGATGCTACCGACGAAGTCAGCATATCGTTATTTGTTGATCTTGGTATTCGACGCATGAGAATGGTATGAGTGAAATGTTGGATGTTCATGATGAGGCTATAACAAGAAGGGATAGTTCTCCTATAAATGAAGAGGAAGAAGATGAATGGGAAACGAGTAGCGATACCTCGCAGATGATGATGAGTCTCAGATCGGAGAATGATTCTAGTGAATAGGCCCGATTTCAATTCATTTACAAATAATATAGTTAATGGTGAGGGAATCCCGAAATCTATTGCATCATTACTATCCCATGTCAAATTTTAACTTACAATTTATTTGTTACTTGAATCTACATGCCTTGAATCTTTTATTATTTTAAATTCCATCACATACAATTTTGTTTCACAATTTTGTCTAATTGCTCTGGAATCTCATCTCCTTCTTTTTTTTGGCAGAATCTTCGTTTAGACTTGTACAGCCTCTGAGGATTTTTGTTATTCCTTATTATATTCTTTTTGTGGTGTAAACAACAAGGTAGTTTATATATTGTATTGTTGCCGTATTGACGTACAATTCACAAGGACAGAGGCATTTATAATTTTTAGCTTGATTTTAACTATATCGAACATTTTAATTGGAACCCCGTGAGTGATGGGTGATCATTCCCCGTGAGTGATGGGTGATCATTCCCCGTGAGTGATGGGTGATCATTCCTCTTGGGTAATGGGTGATTACCCCTAGTTATCTTTTGAATTTTTCTATATTTAAAAGATCTGTCTTTGTTGTTTGTAACAGCTGCTTTGGTTGTCAAATCTTGAGGTGGCTCTTGTGCCCGGGAAATGCCCAATTATAGGGGAGACTCGTCAAATTTTTTTTAAAATTCAATTTACAAGTACAATGTTTATTTTGACATATCCATCATCAAGCAAAGCATTATTATTGTATTACTTTAAACTAGCGAATAGATATAACGTTTCAATGTTATTATTCTTTTATCATTTTTATTCACTGTTATTTACATCCTTCTTTTGGAGTGGGCTTTGCCTTTATTGGTTACTTATTTTTCTTTTTTCATCTCCTTTAGCAATGTCTTCTAATGAAGGATCATTGAGGGAGGGGAGTCAGAGGGTCGTGAGCCTTATACTCCATCCCCTACTCGCCTACAAAGGCTTTCAGTGCCTCCTTCATTACATGGCTCTATTGGAGATGAGGGAGTACCATCCCCGGCTTTTCAATCATCCGCCGCTTCAGCCTTCGCATTCGTCGGGTTGCAAGTTACGACTCCCGACCTTGGATTGTTCCACTGGGAAACGGGTAAGTAACATATTCATACTTTGTAAGATGTTGATTATTAGTTCAATTATTATTATTATTTTTGAGATTAATATAACTATATTGTACATTGTCATTGCACCAAAAATAGGTTCACTTGCTTCGGACAAATGTGTCCGAGAAATTTCAAATATAATACAGACAGTACTTCACCGGGTTCGTATCCGACATACACGCACGTCCCGATAACCGTGCGAGACTTATGGTTTCAAGAATTTGGGGTAAGCAATTTTTGAGTATTTTTTATCGTTTAAGTACTATGTTATATGTTAATCGTAAATCTTAATCATGATCATGCAGAAATATTTTCGGTGGAGGGAAGAGTATGCTTCGCTAATTCGATCAAATTGGGAAAAGAAGTGTCTGACGCGATTTTCGGACATAATGTCTAGGTTGAGGAAGAGGGATGATCGGGTATGTCCTCATTGGATAGAGGCACAGTGATTGGAATGACATTTGCGAGTACCTGAGATCGCAGAAGTATCGAAGCTCTCATCCACCAACAAAAAGAATCGTGGGAGTAGCCGCACCCATACCGGAGGGTCTATTTCGCTCACGTAACACGAGGACCGTTTGGTAATTCACCTACATGCCTTAATTAATTATTAATCTAAATTGTTTTATTACAAATTTATGTAAGATTGTAATGATTACATTGTGTTAACATAAATGTAGCGGCCAAGGAGGGGAGTTCTTTTAGCTACACAGTACATGTTTGAGACATTACATGTCTTTCGCAGCGGGCCACAAAAGGGTCGGCTTGTCGCTGAGCGATCTCGCCGTACATTGGTACTATATAGATTAAATATGTTGAAATTCTTTATACCGTGTGGAATTTGTATTTTATTTTGATAATTACTATTGACAATTCTTTTTTTTTTTTTAGGATGAGGTGCGAAATCTCATAGCGTAGCACTCCTCGATCCGAGTCTAGTGACTCAGAACTCGTTATTCCTCTTGATGAAAAAGCCATGTTTGTAAAGGCACAAGGCGGGTTCAAAAGGGGACGAGTTTTTGGGTTAGGCTCGTAGGCGACACATGTTCGAACTAGACCGTCTCAAAGTGGACCGCATGCATCTTCTCCTACGTGTTGATATTGGACATCTAGTAGAGCAAAGGGTTCAACAAAGCCGAGCGGAGATTCAATCGACAAATAGACTTGTACCGAGACTTCATGAAGCAACAAAGCAGTCTCACATTTGGTGGTTGGATGGCAGCTATGCTCGACAAAATGGGTATTCCCGCACCATCTATGCCATCCATAGAGGAGATAGAAGCGCGCATTGCGGCCGCTAACGTCGAAGATGAAGATCCAAATGTTGACGATGGATTTGATCCACTCGATGAGCACCCGGCCCACGTAGTGGCTCTCGTTCCTCTCCTCCACCTCCTTCCGCAGACTGCTCCTTCATTGCTTACATAGACTTGTTATATTTATTTTATACTCTTTATACACTATTACTTATTTTTGTGAATTATTTTACTTTTTTAGATACTTATTATGTATTTTATATTATATTTTAATATTTAATTATATTTATTTGGGTTTATTTTTAATTTTTTATAGTATTTTTTCGATTATGAACATACCGTTGATATTTATTTGTATAATATTTCGTGGTTGATTTATAGGGTAATAATTTAAAATAAATATAATAATAAAAAATTTATTGCAAAACCGTCGCAATTTGCGAGGGTTTTGCGAGGGCCACAGCTTGTAGTTAATTAGTGCCCTCGCAAAACCGTCGCAATTTGCGAGGGTTTTGCGAGGGCACAGGCTGGCCTCGCAAAACCGTCGCAAATTGCGACGATTTTGCGAGGGTCACAACTTGGGGTTAATTGTGCCTCGCAAAACCGTCGCAATTTGCGAGGGTTTTGCGAGGGCACAGGGTGGCCCTGCAAAACCGTCGCAAATTGCGACGGTTTTGCGAGGGTCACAACTCGGGGTTAATAGGCCTCAGCAAAACCGTCGCAAATTGCGACGGCTTTGCGAGGGTCACAACTTGGGGTTAATTGTGCCTCGCAAAACCGTCGCAAATTAAGCGAGGGTTTTGCGAGGGCACAAGGGTGGCCTCGCAAAACCGTTGCAAATTTGCGAGGGTTTTGCGAGGGCACAAGGTTGGCTCCTCGCAAAATCGTCGCAAATTTGCGACGGTTTTGCGAGGGCTATGGTTTAGCCCTCGCAAAACCTCTTCGCAAATTTGCGACGGTTTTGCGAGGGCACAAAGTTGACCCTCAGAAAACCGTCGCAATTTGCTACGGTTTTGCGTAGGGGTCACTTTTTTTCGTCGCAAAAATCGTCGCAAAAATTATTCCTCTCGGTGAAGTTTGACCAAAAATATTCGCCGCAAAATCCTCGCAAAACCGTCGTAAATAGCAACGAATTTTTTTTCCTTCGCAAAACCGTCACAATTAGCGATCGGTTTTCTCATGGCCGTCGCAAATTGCGACGTCGTTGCAGTGACGGCCAAAACCGTCGCAAAAACCGTCGCAAAAACGGTCACCGATCGGTTTTGCGACTGGTTTTTGGCCGTCGCAAATGCCGATTTTTCCTGTTGTGATAGGGCATCCGAGGAAGATCCAGCTGCTGTATTATTGGAGCCCATATCTGTAGTGTACATTTGTGAGAGAATCTGGCAAATTGTATATGACAAATAAACGATGAAAGTAAGTGGATTGTTGGAGGAAGATGAAGTTTGGGTGGCAACAGGATATTAAGGATCAAGAAGGACTGAGATAGCGGCAATGCAGGGAAGGAGAAACTCTTGAAATCTCTGAGATTTGAAGTTTTTTTCTTCAGAGTCTTATCCCTGATCCTATTCATATTCAACTTATTTAATTTTTTTGGTACAACATCGAAAAAATAGCATTGCAATAAGAGTCCTAACACTACTCCTACTTGGGATTAATTAGTACTATGACGTACGTACATGGCATCATACCATATTTGCATAGAGGCTGAAGAAGAAAAACTACTACTTGCCTCTCCTCTTCAAGGTTTTGTTCAGACCTCCTTTAGGAGTAATATAATATGTCCATGCAATTTTACATGGTACCTTTCAAAATAAATGTTTATGAAGATTTTTTGTTTTGTTTTAAAATAAATATTTATATATATTTCTCAAATTAGTAATTAATTCGTCCTTATTTTATTTTTATTTATTTTAAATTATTTATATAATTTTTAAAACTTTTTTTTATCTTATTACTTTAAAAATTTCACCAAAGAAAATACTATTTTAAACTTGTGAAAATGTTGCCTCCAATTTTTTTCCCCCTTTTCCTACTGTTCTTTATTTTGTTGAAAAATCAAGGTGACATCGACTTGAATTAAAAAAAAAATATGATGTGCTGAAATCTCCTCAGCTACGCGGTGTTTCAGCGAGCTACAAATGCTAGGCAGTGACACAAGAAGTGTTACGTACAAGGCTACCATGTTAAACGGATGCAACGTAGCTGTGAAACGGTTCTTGACTCGGTTTTTTGAGTCGCATGGCATAGATAGGCGACGATTCCACAAGGAAATCAAAAGAACGAGCAGAATTCGGCATCCCAATTTGGTCCCAATAAGAGGATGGTGCTTTGATAACGAAGAAACTATTGTCGTCTATGACTACATCCCGAATGCCAGCCTCGACAAATGGCTATTCGGGGCGGGGGTTTTGCCATGGACTCGGCGTTTCAAGGTCGTCAAAGATGTTGCAGAAGCACTGAGTTATCTTCACTCGAAGCAACTCGCTCACAAGAACGTTAAGGCAAGCAGCGTCTTTCTGGACGTAAGCTTCCGGGCAGTTCTCGGTGATTTCGGGTTCGTTTTGCTTGCCGCTGAGTCAACTCGATTTGAGTCCATGGTGAGTCGGGCAGCTGACGTATTTGAATTCGGAGTGTTTGTATTGGAGGTGGTGGCGGGTCGAAAAAGGAGGTCCGAACCAGGACAGATGGATTTGCTGGAAATGGCGTGGAGCATGCATGAGAGCAACGAGAAGGGTAAATTAGTGGATCGGAGAATGGGTTCGGTTGTGTACCCGGAGCAGGCCATTCGGGTTTTAGAAGTCGGGTTGCTGTGCACTTTGAATGAGAACAAAGGCAGGCCCACTATGGAGGACGTGGTGGAGTTTCTGGATCTGGATAAGGCTATTCCGGAGTTGCCACCGAGTAGACCCGTTTCTCTGTTCCCCTACAGCAGCACCATGGGTCTGTGTAGTGGGTATGCTTGTACTCCTTTCAAGTGATGCCACGTGTGTGATCGTAATGCAAAATTTGGTTGACGTGTTCAATTTGAATTGAAAACACCAGCACATGCATTTCTTAGAGAACAGACCTTCTATCATTTTTCAGTTTCCAATCATTGAAGAGAGAAAAAATAAAAAAAGATTGGAAACGTCTTTATCTCTACAAAAAACTCTTGTTTGGCGAATTTTCTTATTTTTGAAGAGGGGAGTTATAAATACAACATTATAAGACCTAAGAACACATCCTAGAGTGTCTAGCAACCTAGAGATGCCTTAGAGAACTCAAAGAAACACCAAGGAAAGAAGGGTAAAGGTGAATCATTGGAGACGATGAAGGAAGTTATTTAAGCTATGGAAGAAGAAGGGATAGTGCTTGTCTATGAGTGTATTTATTCCTTTTCTCTATATCCATATTGATAATATGAATCTTTATGCTCTTAATTATACTTGAGGGATGAACCCTAATTCTATGTTCTTGGATTGATTTGCTATTTTGATCCATTGAATTCCTATTCATAGTATTTGATTATTTGGGCATTATTGTATTGGATTAATTGTTTGGGATTGGCCTGTTCAATTGATTAGTTCACTTCTAATGATTTCGAGAGATGTGGTTAAAAGTTGAACACCAAATTGATTAGTTCAATATTTGTTTTCCTTTGATGAACTCGAGAAAGAAGTTGAATGACTAGAATTAGGTAATCATTGAGTTTTTAATGTTGCCTAGAGATAGGACAGTAGGACTTTCCGGTGCCTTTGGTAATTGAGTTGTGGTTAATGCTTCTTTGGGTTTATTAGTTAGGTAAAGATATTGACTAATTGGTTTTGGTATTTCATAACTCGAAAGAGAATAAAGCTCATAATAGAAACTCATATTGGTGCTTGAATTTGGATTTGATAGGCTTAATGGTACGTTCATTACCTGACTAGATTTGTGGGATTTCTTCTTTTACATGGCCTTTCCCTTTATTCTTACTCCTTGATGATCCTTGTGACTTTCTTTGTGTGGATTCAATGTATTGCAGTAGTTTAGCATAGTAGTTTAATTATTTTGTCCTTTTCATTTTGTTGGCAAAACAATAAGTTTAGAGTAAAGTAGTGGTAATTGCTAAGTTCCTTCGTGGATCGATACTCATTAATTTTCAACACTATGCTATATAATGAGTATTCTTGCGCTATATGTGTGATTTTGAAGTTAACGTTTTAATTAAAACTTGGTTGAGGAATAATTTTAAATAAAATGAATTTTTTTATACCCAACTCAATGCACATAAAAAAATAATGCGGAACTTTCTCACAACATGTTCTAAAACCTCACTTTGATCTTTAGAATTCATTCAATGGTGTTCATCAAGCATTATCGTAGCCTTTAAAAATAGAACATAACCTAGGCTAATTGGATTGCAAACCTTAGCTAATAAGAAGCCTATGAACATGTTTAAAGGCCTAAAAGATCCATACAAGATGTGGGAATTAAAATAAAACTGAAAAAAAATTTAACAAAACATAGTGTTATTGCCGGAAAGAACCACAGGCAAGCATGGGAAGAGGCACGACCTTGCAAGGCTAATTTTCAGGTCGTGCATGACACTGGCATGGCTTCATCCACTACTGTGCATGAAGCCTTGCACAACTTTTTGAAAATTTACAATTTGACTTTCTTGTACGGCTTGGTTCATGCCCGTGCAACAGACTGTGGATTTCCTTTTTCCACTCTTCCAAACTTGTCTCTAGTGATATTTTTGGCCTTCCATTAAGTTCCTTTGGCCTTCAATACGAATTGTTGGTCACATTTAGCTCATTTTGGTCCTCTTTTCTTCCATCTATTTCTTAATAAACTTCTTGGCTCTTGGCTTATAAGTTTGAACATCCCCTTGAAACCTCTTAAATCTTGATGTTTCTCAAAAAACCATGAATTGTGTGTTAGCCTTCCTTCTCTCTTCTTTGGTGGACCTTGATGCCTGGATAAATTCCTATCATTACAACTAACCTACTAATTATTTTACTTTTTCAAAGAATTTTGCAAAATGATACCACTGTATTCACTACAGGGGCTAAGGAACTTAAGGGTTGTTGCAGATCTATTGGGAGAGTATGAGAAGGCCTCAAGCTAATTTGTCAACATAACCAAGAGTATTTTATCACTTCTTGAAATGCAACTTCGGGAAGGGTTAAGTTAATCTACCGAACCCTGGGTTATGCTCATAAAATGTTTCTTTTTACCTACTTGGGTGCTGAATTTATAAAGGGAGAAGGACGATAATTTTTGAACCAATGCTAGAAAAACTGAAATGCTAGATTCTTGGTTGAAAATTTAGGACCCTTAGTTATGGCGGTCAGCTATTCTTATGAACTTAATGCTCTGCTCTATACCTTTACATTCTTAGCAAGCGCCAAGCCCACCTTCCTGTATTATCCGTGATTAGGAATGTGCTTGTGCTAGATTTTTGAGAGGCAATATAAAGTACAGTGCTCAACGATATTAGACAGCTTGGAATTCTTTGTCTTTTCTATTTAAGGAAAATGGGCTTGGTATCTAGTCTTGGAAGGATCTTGATCATATATTTTTGAACCTTTGATGTAGATTAACTACTAGAAATTAGGCCTATTATAGTAGGTAGAAATATTATAATAGGCATATGTTATGACATTCTGGACATTGTGACACTCACGAGAAACGTCATCTAAAACGGTGTTACAATAGTAGCGGAGGATGCTAAGAAGTGTCATAATAAGTGTATCTACTGTAACATTTGAAATAGTTACACCTGGTCCTTTATTATAACGTTTGATCACGGAGGAGCTATGGCCAATGGTGTAAATCAGATTGCTACATCAAACACCTAGATGGTCTGGAAGCTTAAAGTAACAGATAGCTCTCATAAGCATTCTAATGACACTGAACATCCATAAACAGACCCTAATAATACGCCAGCTGAGTGATCTACCTCACCGACTTAGCAATCTCATGATCATCTGGCTCTATTGGCAATTCTCCCTAATAATACCCCTAATCCAGTTGTTGATCTGCCTACACCATCCAACACCAGACATCACCACAAATTCTGATTAAGTTAAACCAGAAAATGGGACATGGATCAGTGAGGAAAACCCTAGTAGCAATGGACACCCTAGCGACGTAACATAATCATTAATCTAGAACCTTCAGATTTATCTTTCGTCGAGAAATAAACTGGCCTGCCATCATCTAATAAGGGAAAAGAAGTTATATATCCCACCAACTAAGGAATCCCATTCTTCATTGTTTAGCCTACCTAAACTAGAAAAGGTAAGAAATAAATACATATACATATAAGATCAATCGTAGATGAGATAAGGATTAGAAATATGTATTTAGATAGGAATTTCAGGAAACTGACAAATATCAAGCCAGCAATTATCACAATTAATCAATTAATTCTAGCATCACAAAGGAATAAAGTTAGAATCTACTCTCTCTGAAGTTATGAATTCACTATCTCCCAACTAAATAGATATCTTTGCCTCATTAATCAACTAAAAAAAAAAATGCATTAATACCAATTCCTTGATAATATCTATATCTCTAGGTGATATTAACCTGAATGAAATTAACATCCTTATCGACATGAACAACCATTTGATTACCAAGTTCTTAATCCTTAACCTCTCTCGAGTTAATTAAGAGATAACAAATATGAAAACAATTGATATGAAACTCACTCCTAGTATCTTTCTCAAGTTAAGTAGAAGGAAAGCAGCAACCAATCAACCTAATAGATAAAATCCAAGTAATCAAATACTAGAAATTGGCAATTAATTGATCAAAAAGTAAAACTTAATATAAAATCATAATTCTTAAATCATCCTTCCAAAATATAATAAATCAATTAAAACAACGTTGTCAAGGAAAGAACGCAACATGAAAAAGAAGAAGAACTTATAGACAAGGTATCCTCCTTATCCTCTTGAAAGCTCCTTTGAAACAACAACCCTCTCTTTTCAAGAACACTCTACTCACTGTCACAAAATACAATTGATATTGATCTTAATGTTGCATATATATTTTTTATGCTTCTTTTCCAATGCTTAAATAAGATTTTTGGTTTCCAAAAATTGTCCAAAAGAGTTCCTTTCTGCGTCCAAATAATCTCCAAGAGATCCAATAAGAAATTACCAAATTCTATTTTGAACAGGATTTTTTGTAGAGCCTTTATTCCAAAAAAGGGCCGACACCGGTTCCTTCAGAGGGGGCCGGCATTGGTTCCTCTCCGTTTCACCTCAGAAATTGCCCTATTTCACTCTATTTTTCAGGAAGAAACCAACCCGAACTCCTTCATAGTAATCGGAGCCAGGAGCTCACTGGAATACTTCAGTTTCGTTCACTTTTCAATAATTTCCAACATCTTTTTAGGGAAAGCTCTTCCAAATCAATCCTAAACAAAATCTCATCAAAGTAGCGGAATTAAATAGTCATTGAACTAAAAAATAACACAAATTCCTCATAAATGCCTGGAAAATATAGACAAATACAAACTCGATTAACTCCCCCCACACTTGAACTTTTGCATGTCCTCTATCAAATAAGACATTTCTAACAACCAAGAAACTTATATACCAAATCAATTTATAGGGTGTATTACAAAGATATCATCATTCCTTGTACCAAAGTTAACATTATAACACTCATAAGATGAATTAATCCACAATCAACTCATATATTTGCCCAGGCATACTTAAGACTATCAAAATAAAGTTACATAAGTTTGTATCTATTACATGTCATTCACTTCATTTCTTATACCAAAACAAAGCCAACATGATTAATATTATAAGCCAAGATTCATAGCTAGACTCAAAGAAAATTTTCTATAGCTTTTAACTTCTACAACTCAAGTAGTAGACTAGATGCATTTAGTTAAAATTTTTCAATAAACGGGATTTACTAGCCTCAAGAGAGCACACTGAATGCTACTTCTCTCCTTACTGGGCCTCTTAGACTTCAAATAATTCATTCTTCCTTTTTCAACAAACTCAGTAATTTTTCATACTTTTTATTCATATTTTTCAAAAAATTTTCAGCTTTTTTCATTATTATTCTTTCTTCATATGCAACTAGTTTCGGGGGCACTTGCATTTCCATTTTTTTTCTTAGCCCTTATCCACTCACCCTAAAGTTTGGACAAATTAAGAAATTACCATCACAAAAGATAAAAACAGCTATCTTATACTCATCATTTCAACCAAATCAAGGCTCAAAAGGATGAAGCTTTGAATACAAATAAACATAAATAAGAATAACTTTAATTCTCAAGACTTAAATATATCCAGCCTAATACACAAGTCAACCAAGAATTAACTCAGCCATATATGCATTATGACAAATTCCATGGTAAAAAAACAACAGCAACCTTATTATCAATACGTTCAACACAATTTCTCTTCAAATTCAGCAACAATCGAAAAAGTTTCCCAAAAAGCAAAAAAATTTTCCTAAAATTGAACAATACTATGATCCTTAGGAAGAAAATCCCTCCGCCACACTTAAACTGGATAATGTCCTCATCGGCCTAAAAATAAAGCAAGAAAACCATAGTCAAAGGACTAAAAATATAAAGAGAGAAAGGACAAGTGGTACTTCTCATGCATTAAACTCCAAAAAAATAATTGAATCCTTTCATTAGAATATCATAGGGTTATTGCATTTCAAGAGAAAAAATGGAGAGGTCAAAGTTATTCTTGTCTTATAGAGAGGAGGGATGCATTTCAGTCAGCGGACTTTTTTTTTTTTTTTTCACTTAGAGTGCCTTATTTTTGCAACACAATTTTCTTTTTCTTTTTTTAGTTAGAACAACAATTATGACAATTTAATCATGTCAAAATAGATAATAGAACATCAAAGAACAAAAAGTATCCCAACACTTTTAAGAAAATATTGTAATATGGTTCTAAAAGAACATTAAATTTCATATTGCTGATAAATTTAACAAAACGACATAGTTTTGCTTGTGTCTATTATGACATTTTTTGGCTAAATGTCAAAAAATTGTACTTCTAATGACGTCTTAAAAAAAATGTTGTAAAAAATATGTTAAAATAAGGCTAATTTCTAATAGTGGTTTAGAAAGTGGGACACACTTTGGTCTTCATTCTTTTGGGCTAAATATATAACCCATAGGATCATCATGTAGCCTTGCTTTCTGTTGGTAGGAATCGATCCTTGGCATTCTTGGCGAAGAATGATAGAAGTAAGGGGTCTTAGTAGGAAGCAATATCAGTTTCAAATGCAGTTTGAGGTCAATCTCTTTCTGGTATCATGATTGGGGTGATTTGGTAAATTCAGAGATATAAATTCAAGGGTGGTTTATCTGTTAGGAATTCTCCATGCAAAAACATAGTTACGCAGCGGAAGAAACGAGAATTCCATAATGAGGATCACGTCTATGCATTAATAGGAATTAAAACAGTATAGAAATTATACCTTCGGTGTGCCTCTGTGAAACAAAATTTCTTCTTCAATTTATGTTCTCTAAGGGGCAATCCAGCAAACACAAAGAACGTCTTCTCTGTTGTTCCGTCAAAACACTGCAATCCAAGTGTAGGACTGTCTCCAATATAGTCCACACAAGAATGGCGCTCCAAAACACCAGACTTTGGTGCTAGTGAAAGTAAACTGGCGAATAGGTTTTGTTGTTTGCAGAAGAAGAAGAAGATTAAGATGACTCGTGGTTTTTTTTTTATATAAAAAAACCTCAGTGTAATTAAAAACACAATAATCCCACAGAGACTGTATATCGATACATATGCTCCATATGTATTTGGTGATCAGAATCCACTCAGAATCCATTACGTATATGAATTCCTAATTACCAATAATTATTATGATTATTATTAATTATAATATAGCCCACAAATTATAACTAATTATAATTTGACCACAACAACTTCTTCTTTTCACAATCAACCCTGTAATGTTATCAAATAACATCTTGAGCACTCATTCTCTATTATGTGTGACCTATTAGGTTTTCCGATGTATTGATATATTTTAATCTTTGTCATTGATTTTAACGAACTTTTAGCATTAAAATAACTTCTAAATACCATTTAATTAATCTAACTATTTCTTTTATTAAACAAAACACTTATTCAATAAATAAAACACCAAACATCATATCTCTCTCCCTCATTTCACACACCATACACACACACACACACACTGCAAGGTGTTCTTTCTATTTCTCTCTTCTCTTTTCATCTCCTTATTTTCTCTCAAGAACACTTAGAACCCTAGTCATAGAACACTAATTTGAAGGCCATTGAATTCAATAGTTTCAAGTATTCAAGATAATTTTGCAAGAATGTAACATATCTCATTTAGAGCGAGGTGAAGTACATGTTGGACTAATTTGGAGTTTTTGTGTAGAACTTGATTTTGATGATTGTAATGACAAAAGATTGCTGACATATTTCATGTAGTAATAGTGTTGGGTGATTGAATTTGGGTGGTTTGATGTGTTTGGAAGGATATTTGATGGTAAAAATAGGATTTGGAAGTTGATTTATGTGCAGAATTTAGTAATCTCGTAAATTTGTGAGATCAGTATTGGAAACATACTTTGGGGATTTTCATCAAATTTAATTCCATCAGATTCTTTTGTGTCTTAGAGTAAAATCCCATTGGAATCAAGCAAATTGGGCTTGTGGTTGATTTTATATGATATTTTGAATATACCATATTCTTAGACTTCCGCGACCTGATTTCTCTCTAATTTTGAGTCTTCAAACAAAGGCTTTCTCTGTCGAATTTGAATCTGATTTTTTTTAACACAGCATACCCCTATGTTTGCTCATTAGAACTTGGAATCATAGGATTTGGACTTGAATTTTATTTTTAATGGTTTTTGCAAAAGTACTGCTTAATTAGGTTTTTAGAGTTACTATAATGATAGACTTAATTTGTGTAATTTTTTGAACCACTCAGAGATGTTATTTTTGGATGAAAACTTAACTGTATATTACTTACATATGAAAGTGATATTCTATAAAGTTTCGTTGAATTTGGAGTAGATTTGTTTGGTGTTATAATTAACTCAAAATTTGCCTTGTTTTGTTCTGTTTAGTCTAATTTACTGATTTGAACATATGTTAGGAAAGCCATGATTTCTCTTTGAATTCTTAATTTTATCAATATAACATGATTTTACATTGATATAGGGGTGATATATAATACTTGATTATGCACTTTGATGTTCATTTATGTTTGCTCAAAGTATGAAACCATTAAATGCTTGAAACATTACTTGAAGTAGACAATTATGATAATCACATATTCTATTTCCAAAACCTTATTATTTTGCTATATTTGCCACATAATACTAATATGAAATGACCTTATACTGATGTAAGAAGGCTAAGTGCTAATTGATGTGATGTTGTAGTTGTGTGCTTAATGAACTTTAACTACTAGTTGTTATATACCAACTAGTTATACAAGTGACTAGGTAGCATGAAAATCAACTTGACACATAAATTAATTATTTAATTTCCTAAAGTGTTGATGAGTCTAATTACATGCTAAATTTATATGTATTATGATTGAAATTTGATGTATGACTTGGGAAATTGTTGTTGGGGTTTGGTGCGAGATAGGATTATGATTCTAGGATGATTAAGGACTTTGATTAGAATGACTAAGATTGATCTGGAGGACCCTATATTGTGATTTAATTTATGATAGGAAATTAATTCATATGCTTTATTTATATTTAGATTTTGAGGAAATAGGAGAAGGAGGACCATGCAATTTAGAAGTTGTTCTTGAATTTGCTTTTGTTAGGACTCAAGGTAAGTCCATATACTTCATGTTTACATAAAATTGTAAGTCCCCATATCTTCTGATTTCCTAAATATAGAAGTGCATATGAAATATTGCAATTTTGTTAAATACTTCAACTACATAAATCTTTATCTTCAAATTTATTATTTGCGGAATAAAATGTTTATTTATTCAAGGAATATTATGTCATGAAATGCTTTATTTATGCAAGTGATATTTGATCATATATATAT
>JANUWF010003050.1:0-45078 GCA_026120185.1 Voacanga thouarsii
ACCAAATGTGGATTTGGCAAGCAATATATTGTAAGATCGAGAGGAATTTGGCGTTCATATACATACACGTACGCAAGTAGGAAGCTTGCAGGAATCGCACCGCAGGTTTTCACCAGACGCACCTACCCCGAGCTCCACATATTCTCGGTCCAGATTAACTTTGAGAACAAGAAGAGGTAAAAAAAAAAAAAAAATTCCTATCTGAGCTTGGTCAGCCGGGACCGGCGCCGATTGAGGCCGCTGAACCGTCGCCAACTCCTGGTCTGGAATTATTGCCGCATTTTTTTTTTCCCTTTCTTGTTCTTTGGCTGATTTTTGGTTGAGTTTGCTTGCTATTTAAATCTTTACTTTGAGTGTTTCGGGTAAAACAGCTCATGAAATAATTAGTACTAAATAAAATTAATAATAAATAAATTATATTAATTTTTTTTATTAATAAATAACAAATAAATTTATATATAAATAATATTTATGAATATAGGTAAAAGTCTTAACCATGATCTATAAGGTCATTAATATTTTATTTATTATTATTATTTATATAAAAGAATTTATTTACTATTATACATATATATATATTATTTTTAATAAAAGATATTATTTATTTAACTAATAAAATATTAATATTTCATTTAATATTCCATTTTCAAATCTTCCTAGAGATTTCGAAACCTTTAAAAAATATAGTAGTAATTTTAATTAAGGTAATAAAATTTGTTAATAAAAATAACCTAGGATTAACAAGAAAACAATCATAATTTTCCTATTACTAAACAAGATTCATGAACACATTCCCAAACATCAACTAATAGGCTAAATCATTCGTGAACATATGCTTGAATTAACACATACTATCACAAGCACTACTAGAAAAAGGCCGATTACCAACAGACCATTCCCAACAAACCAAGTTCGGTTGGTAATTACCAACAAATTACCAACTGATTCCCAACAAATGTGGAATGTGTTGCTTTTCAGTTGCTTACCAACAAATTACCAACTATGTGTATTCTATTGGTGATTTTCCTGTTGGTAGTCGGTTGGTAATGTGTTGGTAAATGGGAGGGAAAATATGTACCAACCAATTACAAACAAAATATAAGTGGTTGGTAACTGTGTCGGATGGTAATCTGTTGGTAATAGGGAGAGAATATTGTTCCCACCAATGTACCAACAGAATACCAACCGAAGTGGGTAGTTGGTAGCTAATACAGTTGGTAATATAGTTGGTAATATGATAGCTTATTTTTTAGCAACAACATTAGCAACCAACATATCCGTTGAAAATATAGTAAATAAATCTCCAACAAATTGCAAATCAAATTACCAACGGTGCGTATTTAGTTGTTAATATTTGTGTTGGTAATCTGTTGGTAGGCATTGTTGGGATTCGTGGACTCCTAAACGCTGAAAACATCTACGAATCCCTCCCGAGGACCCAAGTAAACGATTAAGAAGATCTAAGCTTTAAGAATTACCTCTGGTTGCTGTAATCGAAATCCTTCGATTCTGGTTGCGCTGTTGTACGTTCAACCTGAACAATCACCGCACGCCGCAAGTATGCGAACGTCCTCTATCGGATACACACCGCGAACTCACTCGATACCCGGGGAGTGCTAGCGCCTAGGGTTTGAGAGGTTTTTTTTCTCTGGTAGAGAATGGCACGAATGTTCTCAACTGAAAAATTTGGACTATTGAAAGACGGCTAGGGTTTTCTTAAAAACCCTCGAACCTCTTAGAGTCCAACCCTAATAATATCTTATCATATTCTAATTTAAATTCAAATTAAATTAAAACTGATATGATAAGATTCTGTCATTATCTCGGTAATTTAACTAATTATTTTACCGAGTCAAATTCTTATAATCTGGATATCATCCAGTATTCATCGAACTCGGTCACCGTAAAAATAACCTAACAAGTTCGCTTATTGTGTGACCCTATAGGTTCATTTAACACCGGGCAAGCGTGCCTAAATCATATTTAAATGGCCCACAAGTTATAAGCGGTTTCTAGCAAAACATTATAACTATCCAAGTTAAATGAAGATCGGTGATCTCTTTGAACCAAACCATAATTTTATATTTAGTCCTTTTGTCACACGATATCCGGATTAAGCATAAGGCACTGAGCATGTCATCCTTATTAAGCTTAATCAATTATTTCTTGATTTCATAGTAGATCTGTTCAAACAAATGATATCAATATCTTAGATTGATATATTTGAGCACTCGCCATGCATTTTTAACAAGTCTAACTTATCAAGGGGCCCATGGATATCTCTCCCATAATCGAGAGGGACAAATTCCTTCACAATCAATCATATTCCTCTTCCCGATTTATTCTATATCCAACAAGTAGTCTAATTTATTATCCGGTTAAAGACAACTTTAGACAATGTCAAAATATAGAATTTATCAAGTAAGAAACTATGATGAATTTAGGTCGAAGGACTTTCAATATTATTATGGCTAGAAAGTACTTATGACATATTCCATGAAGTACTCTCACAAATGGGTCATGTCCAATACAATGTTCTCTAACATTTATTTATATCTTAACTCGATATCACAAATATCCATGGCCAGTAAAACATAGCCATCAAGTCACAAACATACTAATCTTAATTTATTATTATTCCAATAATAATCGATCAGGGACAGTTTTAGAATAGTCATTGTATTCATTGTAGGGTTTTACTATCAAGTCACGTACTTGATGACCAACAAAACAAAACTCACTATTCATGGAAAGGAAAGCATCATATTATTATATAAAACATAATGACAATTGTATAAGTACAAATTGACTCTAGGGCATATCCCCAACAGGCATATAGAAAAATATTTACCAACCGATTGCCAATTAAATATGCGTGGTTGGTAACTATATACCGATGGGAATCGTTGGTAAAGGGAAGAGGAATGTTTTTTCCTTGTCGATATTCCAACGAAATACCAATAGACATGAGTAGTCGGTAAACGTTTAAGTAGAAGAAAAATAGATTTGTTGAAGATAAGAACGTCAAATTGATGATCGAACCGTTAGATTTGTTAAAAGTACTAAAAAAAGTATTGTGACCAAATTTGAAGGTAATCGGATATATTTAGGTACACAATCTCGCATAATCTCTATATAATGGCCAATAACCTAACTCGCTCGTAAATATAAACACGTCAAATTTAAGATCCAACCGTTAGATTTGTTAAAAGTACTAAAAAAAATATTATGATCAAATTTGAAGGTAATCGGATATATTTAGGTACACAATCTAGCATAATCTCTATATAACAGCACAATAACCTAACTTGTTCATAAATATAAGCACGTCAAATTGACAATTCAACCGTTAGATTTGTTAAAAGTACTAAACAAAGTATTGTGACCAAATTTGAAGGTAATCGGATATCCGTAGGTACATACTCTAGCATAGTCTCTATATAACGGCCAATAACCTAACTCGCTTGTAAATATAAGGACGTCAAATTGACGATCCAACCATTAGATTTATTAAAAGTACTAAACAAAGTATTGTGACTAAATTTGAAGATAATCGGATATATGTAGGTACACAATATGACATAATCTCTATATAACGACCTAATAACCTAACTTGTTCGTAAATATAAACACATCAAACTTATAATCTAACCATTAGATTTGTTAAAAGTACTTAAAAAAAGTATTGTGACCAAATTTGAAGGTAATTGGATATATTTAGGTACACAATCTAGCATAATCTCTATATAATGGCCAATAACCTAACTCGTTCGTAAATATAAGCACGTCAAATTGACAATCCAACCGTTATATTTATTAAAAGTACTAAACAAAGTATTCTGACTAAATTTGAAGGTAATCGGATATATGTAGGTACACAATCTAGAATAATCTCTATATAATGGCCAATAACCTAACTCGTTCGTAAATATAAACACGTCAAACTTACAATCCAACCATTAGATTTGTTAAAAGTACTAAAAAAAATATTGTGACCAAAGTTGAAGATAATCAGATATATTTAGCTACACGATCTAGCATATTCTCTATATAACGATCAATAACCTAACTCGTTCATAAATATAAGCTCGTCAAATTTACAATCCAACCGTTATATTTGTTAAAAGTATTAAGAAAAGTATTGTGACCAAATTTAAAGGTAATCGGATATACTTAGTTACACAATCTTGCATAATCTCTATATAACGGCCAATAACCTAACTCGTTCATAAATATAAGTACGTCAAATTGACGATCCAACCATTAGATTTGTTAAAAGTACTAAAAAAAGTATTGTAACCAAATTTGAAGGTAATCAGATATATGTAGGTACACAATCTAGTATAATCTCTATATATCGGCCAATAACCTAACTCGTTCGTAAATATAAGCAAATCAAACTTATAATCTATCCGTTGGATTTGTTAAAAGTACTAAAAAAAAGTATTGTGACCAAATTTGAAGGTAATCGGATATATTTAGCTACATAATGTATCGTAATCTCTATATAACGACCAATAACCTAACTCTCGTTAATATAAGCACGTCAAATTTACGATCCAATCGTCAAATTTGTTACAATTATTAAAAAAAGTATCGTAACCAAATTTGAATATAATTATATATATTTTGTCACATAATGTAGCATAATCTCTATATAATGGTCCACAATATAACGCATTTATAAGAATAAACATATCAAATTAAAAATTCAACTGTTAGATTTGTTAAAATTATTAAAAAAAAGTATTATAACCAAATTTAATCTCTATATTTTTCACATAATATAGCATAATTTCTATATAACGGCTCAAAACCTAATGCATTTATAAAGAAAAGCATATCAAATTAATGATCCAATCGTTATATTTTTTGAAATCGCTAACAAAATTATCATGAACAAATTTGAAAGTAATTGAATATATTTTTCTATATAATCTAATATAACTTCTATATAACAGGCCAAAATTATTTGGTAGAATATGCCTATTGACAAACATTTGTTTAAAGTGAAATTCAATCATTCTGTGTAAACACTACTTTTATATTTTATATTTATATACAAATATTGGGGCTATATTTGGGAATAGCTTCAAAATTAATAAATTAAAATGAAATTCATTGGAATTGAAAGGATCTCAAAATTGAGCCTAATAATTATAGTAGAAATATGACGTATCAAATCAAATAATGATATTATATATTATTTTAAAAGTAATCTATCTAATTGGTTATATCTATTTCATCTTGAAAATGTATATTTATGTGGTTATGTTCATATCATAAATTATAAGAGCAATAAACTTAGAAACAAAGAATTACAAGGTAAAAAAAAAAAAAAATCCATTTATTTGAGTCTCAAAATTAAATTTGTTTAAAAAAGGATTGAAAAAGTTATACTAATTTTTTTGAATTAAGAAACAATGCCTAGGCAATAAGAAGAGATAAAATAGCATAACTTAAAATTAAAAACTAAGCAGTTTTGATAGTAATTATATAAATATATATATATGTATAAGTATAGTTATTATGTTTATATATATATATATATATATATTATGCATAAAATATTGTAGTTACTATTATTTACATATACACAAAAATATAAATATATATAATTAATTTTTATATATTATATGAACTAGAAATATAGTAACTTAATTATAATTCAACTTTATAAATATAAGAAGGAAAAAAATGTAATAATATAAAAAATAAAAAAAGTAAATTAAATTGCAATCCCACTCTCACCCTCAACCTAACCCTCTCCCTCTCGGTGCTTGCCGCTGCTTGTCGGTGCTAATACCGTCGCCATTCTTCACTGCAAGGCTCTCCCTCTCATTGGTTGCGACACACCTTAACGCACACAGAGACAAAGAAAAAGCCGTCAAAATCTCTCAAATCTCAGGCAACATTCGCCTAAGTTTTCACCTTCGAAGTACACTGGAGGTAACAACGGCATCTTTATTGTACTATTTCATCGATTTGATTGTTGTTTGAGACATAATTTTAACTTGATTATGCCACCTTCATGTTGAGATGTGTGAAATCTGTGTTAATTTTGAAACGAGGCTTTGAAATTTGAGTTTACTGGTTTGTTGTTGCTATGTTTGCTGTGGCCTTAGTTCAAATGTGGGTTTTTTGCTTCAGTTCGAATGTGGGTTTCTACTTCAGTTTGAATAGGTTTCTGCTTCAATTTGAATGTGGGTAGTTGAAAATATTTGTGATTAATTTAGAAAACAAGGAAAGCCTTGAATATTGCTTGATTAAAAAATAGTGGTTCAAAACTGCAGCAGCAACAATGAAGCTTTTGTGTTATGTGAGTTGATCCACTTGTGGTGGAACAAGAAAGTTGAATTCCTAAGTGAGAAGCTTGTAGCTGTTAATTATTAGACATCTTAACAGCTTGACAATTGAAGAAGGTTTGCAAAATAAGAGAAGAAGCATAGTAGATATGGTTTCTTTCCAATAGTTTGTCTCCTACTCTTGAAGGTTGCATTTGTTATTTGATATTTAATAGGGAAAAAAATGGGAAAAAGAATAGGAGAGAGAGAGAGGTACAATACAGAGGAGTAAAATTTTTTAGTGCTGCTATGTTTCATTTTTTACTCTTTATCTCTATGGAATGCTTTGTACATTGCTTAAAATTTTGGTTTATTTATGTGAAGTTCACTTCACCGGACGGTGAATTTTTGGAGGAAAGAAAGAAGATTTATTATCTATTTTCATCATTATTTTAAAGCTAGCATCCTTCTATTCTATCTTTTTTTTCTTCCTATGAACAATCCACCTTGATATTTACTTTCTTTGGTTGATGTCGGTTCTAACAAAAACACTAGATATTTCTGTTGGGTATTGTATGATCCTAAAGCTGGCATCCTTCTATTCTATCTTTTTTTTCTTTTTGCTCCTTGGTGGTGGTATTATCCATTATAAATTTGATTTTCATTTGTATATGTATGTATATGCATGGGAAATGTGTAAAAACTTATGTGTATTTAGGGTGAATGGGTGATATAGCTTGTCTCCAAACGTAGGTTGGTACGATGACAGAAGCTCGAGCATGGATGTATAATAGGCTCTTACCTGGTAAAAAAGGGTTAACAAGGGAGTTTCTTCATGGAATTGATGAGTTTGTTCAATTTGCAACTACACAAGTTGATTTTACTAGTGGAGGAAAAATAAGGTGTCCATGCTCAAAGTGCAAAAACCGTAGGTTTTCTGAGGTAGATGATGTAAAGCTACATTTGTGTCAAAAAGGATTTTTCCCAAATTACTATCAATGGTATGCTCATAGGGAACCTTACATTTTTAGTTCACAGCGAAGGAATAGCATAGAGGTTGATGATGAAAGGGAGGAAAGTCCTATTGTAAGCCATCAAATTAGGGAAATGGTATTTGATGCAATAGGACATGATATAAGATTTAATAAAACTATACAGATGGAAGAAGAGCCTAATACGAATGCACAAAGTTTCTATGATCTGCTACATGCTGCAGATGAGCCTTTATGGCCAGGGTGTAGTCACTCCCAGTTATCTATAGTTGTGCGACTTCTAAACATTAAGTCTGATTATAACTTACCTGAAGCCTGTTATGATGCAATATCACAGCTGATTAAAGATGTTACACCTAAAGAGGATAAACTACCTAAAAACTTTTATGAGACAAAAAAGCTCGTATCTGGGTTAGGACTTCCATGTGAACAAATAGATTGTTGTGTAAATGGCTGTATGCTTTTTCGAAAAGACTGTATTGGGTTCACACACTGTATGTTTTGCAACCATCCTAGATGGAAGCCAAAAAAAGGAAGTTCAGGCGTGAAGAAAAATGTAGCATATGCGAGAATGCACTACCTCCCATTAACAGCAAGATTGCAACGATTGTATGCTTCGAAAGCTACAGTTGAGCATATGAGATGGCATGCGGAACATGGAAAATAGAATGTTAATATGTTCATGTCATGGCTACCGGTTTTGTTGTTGTGTATACATGGAAAAATTGCTTCCTTCACGACTGAAAATAGGAAGATTAATTGTCGTTAAAATGAAGAATGGAATGGATTAAATGATGTTTATGTCCTATAACAATGAAGGAATAATTGTAGAATGCATGTTGATTAAGAAAAGCAGGAAACACCGGTAAAACAACAAGATTTTTCTTACAGTATCTCTATGTCACTTCTATTTCAAAGTATTGCAGCAACTAGGCAATAAGTCTATCCAATTACCTTAACTTGTGCAACTACTCCCTTCATACACTAGGGTTATTTTGTAAAGAAAACACTAGGTTTATTTTGAAGTTTGACAGAAGATGTATTTGACTAATGGGAGTTCTATATTTCTGTACTTCTACTCAGGAAAATCCATGACCTTCTACATTTCTCCATTTCTGCATTTCTACTGCATTTCTACCAGGCAGGTGTTCCATGGTTTGAAGGAGGCGAATGCAAGCAATATTCTTATTGATTCTAGTCGAGAATGGGAGTAAGCAATTTCATTATAATAGATGTCCTCTCTTCTTCAATGAATCCTTGGGCAAATAATTTAGTTTATTTCTGTAACATTACCATGATCTTCAAGTTTGTTTCCGAACACCCACTTCCGGTGCCAATTACTTGGATGTTCAAGTGGTTCATAAGGACAAACCTCAAACTTGATTCCTTTTGAATTGATTAAGCTCTTCTTGCATAGTCATAATCCAAAAATTCATCATGTAAAGTTGTTAACAAAGTACCGCCTAGTCTTGACTCTACGTACACTGGTGTATCACCAAATGATCTACTCTTCGATGGACTTCGAAGATTTTTATTTATGAGTTCTTCTATTTTTTGATTATTTTCTCCAGCTTATTGTTCTTCTAGTTCCTCTTTTTTGGCATGAATATCAAGTGGAGGAGCTATATGCTATTCACTGCCTTTTTCTTTTGAGACACATATACCATCATTATCATTTCTAGAAGAATATATATTTGATTCATCAAACACCGTATGTACAGATTTTTTCACTCATAAAGTTCTCTTATTGTATACTTTATATGCCTTTTTGTTGGAAGAATATTTAAGAAATATAGCCTTATCATATTCTCTATCAAATTTTCAAAGGTTGTCACGAGTATTGAGGACAAAACATTTGCATCCAAAAACTTTAAAATATGAAATGGATGGAACTTTGTCAAATATTAGTTCAAAAGGAGTTTTTCTTAGGAACAGTCTTAGCATAACTCAGTTGACAATATAGTAGGCTGTATTCACAGCCTCAACCCAAAAATATTTTAGAAGGGAGTTTTCACATAGCATTGATCTAGCCATTTCTTGCAAGGTTCTATTTTTCCTCTTAACCACACCATTTTGTTGAGAAGTTTTAGCAGCTGAAAAATTATGTGAAATACTAATTTTCTCACAAAATTTAGTAAATTAATGCTTGCAAAATTCTCTATCATTATCGCTTCTAATTGAGATCAATTTGCAACCAAGGAAGTTTTGAACATGTTTGAGTAGTTTTAAAAATTTAGAGAAGGCTTTATCCTTTTGAGCAAGAAATATGGTCCAAGTGCATCTTGAGAAGTCATCCACAATTACATAAGCATACCTCTTACCACCAAGACTAGTGGTCCTCATTGGTTTAAACAAATCCATCTGTATGAGATTAAGAGGTTTTCATGTTGAAATCATTTTCTTGGGCTTAAAAGAGGTTTTGACGGTTGCCAATTTGAACAAATTGGCAACCGTCACACACCCGATTTCTATCAAATGTCATTTTGGGCAGTCTTCTAATAAGTTCTTTTAAAGATAATTTGTTTAGAAAATTAATAGATATATGACCTAGACTTCTATGATAAAGATAGCTATCATCATCATCATCATCATTCACAGAGAGGAATCTAATATCATGTTCTACAAGATCATCAAGATTGAGAAATAAACATTTCTGACATAATTAGCAACAAGAATAGTCTTATTACTAGAACTGTCCATGATGATGCAAGAATTTTTTTTCACACATAACTTTGCATCCATTATCACATAGTTGGCTGATACTAAGAAGATTATACTTTAATTTATCAATTAATAACACATGCTTTATGATAGTTGAAGCTCCCTTACCAATATTACCTATCCTAACCATTTTTCCTTTCTTTTTGTCTCCAAAAGTGACAAATCCATTGCTTGTAGCTCGAATACTTTCCAATAGTCTGGTATTTCTTGTCATGTGTCGTGAGCATCCACTATCCAAAAACTATTTTGTGGAGCTCCCCTTGTCCAACAAATGTTCCTATACACAAGATAGAAGAGTGACTTTTGGTACACATACCTTCTTGGGTCCATAGGGGTTATGATAGTAGCTTTTACCCTCCTAACAATTTTCATACCGAATTGCACCTTGTTCCTAATATGACACTTAGATGCTTTATGTCTAAATTTTCCACAATATGTGCAACATCTATGTGTTACATGCGAAGAAGCATCTCTCACAAAGCTAAATTTTTTATTTTCAATTCTAATATCATGTCTATAGCCTAGACCATTTCGGTTTCCAGTAGTATGTTGTGCCCCAAGTAATTTTTCCAAATTCTTTTTGCCATTTGTAAACTTTTCAATGCATGAGGTAAGATCATCGACTCTACTCTTCATATCGTCAAAATTACTGGCCATAGTTTCAAGAGAACAAATTTTATCACAAAAACATTTATCTTCTAAAGACATATAATGTAATGAGGTGATGATAACATTTTGTTCAATGTTAGAGCGCATATATGACTCAAGTAAGACTTCATTTTCATTTAACAACTTCGTATTCTCATTTAATAATGAATCAATTTTCATCTTCATTTATTTGTTTCTTCTAGACAATTTCTTCAGTTCATGAAACATATAAAAAATGTAATTCATTGGGATCATCATGCTTTTCACAATCGGAAACATGTAGATCAGTTGTAAAATCTGGAGATGTAGGATTTACTGTATCCTCTATAGCCTTGAAGCATATGTTGGCCTTTTCATTTTTTGAATCACAACATTCTTTAGTTTTAGATTCTACTTCATCCCAAGTTCCAATTAGTCATTTCCCTTTCTTCAACTTTGTATCCTTCTTTTTCCTTCTAAATTGCTTAGCCTTCTTTTCTTTGGCCATTGGACAATCAGCAATAAAATGTTCCGTACTTTTACATTCAAAGCATTGAGGTTTGAAAGAGGAAGTCTATCCTTTCCTTTTCACAAGTTTCTTACCCTTTTTGAAGTGGCCTTTTCTGAATATTTTTCTAAACTTTCTGGCTACCATAGCCAAATCTTCCATGTCTAAATTAGTACCATCATCATATTCAGTCTAATCACTCTTAGTCTCTTCATTAACTACTTTTAAGGCAGTTCCCGATTTACCTTTGTCATCATCATTATATTTTTGAAACCTCTTAAGTTTCATTTCATGGGTCAAGAAAGAGCCGGTTAGCTCTTCAATGGGTAAGTTATTCAGATTATTAGATTCCTCTATAGCCAAGGTTTTTGGCTGCCAACTTTTTGGTAGAGCATTAAGCAATTTTCTGTTTTGTTCTCCAAGGGAATACGTTCTCCCATATGCTTTTAGATAATTCATAATGTTTGTGAACCGAATGAACATGTCGCTTATGTTTTCACTTGGCTTCATAGAGAGCAATTCATAGTCTCGGGCAAGGAGTCCTAGCTTTGATTCTTTTAGTTGATTGGTTTCCTCATGGGTGACCTCAAGTAGTCTCCAAATTTTATGAGTTGAATCACAACTACTAATCCGGTTATATTTATTAGCATCAAGAGCATATCACAATATATTCATTGCTTGAAAATTCAGGGTCATTTTTGAAATATCCTCGTTGTCATATTCATCACTTTGTTTAGGTACTTTTCTGCCTTAAACGAACTTTAACGGAAAAAATAGTCCATTCTCAATCAGATTCCACAACTCAAAATTGATTGAGTAGACATAAATCTTCATTCTGTTATTCAAGAATGTATAGTTACTTCCATGGAACAAAGGAGGTCGATTTGTTGAAGATCCTTCAACATAAGGAAGAGCATATGTGTTTGCCATAAGGATCTTTTCTACACGGTTGTTAGATTGAAAATAGAGTAGACCAATGCTCTGATAGTAATTGAAAAACCTTAGAGGGGGATGAATAAAGTTTTTGGCAAACAAGAGTAGATTAAAAAAAATTTGGTCTAAAAAAAAAAAAAAAGAAATTCATGAAGATCAGTAGTGATACTGTGTTACTTTAAGGATGGTATCCGATTTCAAGAATGCAGCCAGGCGTCTTTTAAAGTCAGCACAAATGACATGAAATGAGGATGGGTAGTTGAGATATTAAATGACAGGTTCAAATCAGAAAGTAAGGATCATAAATAGATCATTGATTTTAGTGAAATAGAATAGAGCATTTAAAAAAAAAAAGTCAGTGAGAATGTAGTGAATAAATTTAATCAAGTGACACGAAATAAAGCAGAGATTTGTAGTGGTTCGATCATTAAATAATCTACATCCACTATCTTAAGTTCTTACTTAAGGATTTCAACACACTCACTAAAACCATTTTCCAACTCAATGGTGGTAGGTGACACCAATCTTACACAAGAGGATTACTAACCTTGGTTTTACACCCAACTTCTTTAATCACAACAATCAAGGCTCACCCCAACTGGGTTTTACCTTCTCAACCTTAATACAAGTTAGAATGAAAAAAAGTGATGTGTGTTTTTTAGTATAAAATATATTACTAATAAATTACACGATAATCAAGCTTTAATTAAAATGCTAACCACTAAAACCACATATACGGGCAAGTACACACATCGTATCGTATAGGGACTAGCAAGTATCGAATTTACGAGAATTTAGACTCCCACCTTACTTTACCCAAATTTTTGTTATTTAGCCAATAAAATAAGAAGAAAATAAAAACAAAAATAAGTGAAGAGCAAAATATGTATAATTCAAGAATGCAAATTTATGTAACTAGACAATTATCTTGAAAACATAATATTGAATCACTAAGCATTCATCACAATCCATTGTCATCCTGGCATCATAAAGGAATTTAAGTAAAGTTTAATTATTTCCCAAGTCATGAACTTACTTATGTAGATTCTACTTCTTTCCCAATCCATGGAATCACTATCTCTTAATTAATTTAGCAGATTTTCCAATTAAACCAAAGCAACCAAAAGATGCATTAAACTTATACTTTATAAACATGAAATTAGCCAATGACCCTATCCTTTAGGTGAAATCAATCAATCTTTGATCACTTTAGTTCTTTAATCTTAAATTCGTTTCCCAAGTCCAATAACGTCTAACAAATATGAAATCAATACAATGAACTTCTAATATCATTTCCCAAGTAAATTAGAAGAAAACGCATCAATAACCAATGATAACAAGAAATCAAATATCAAGGGTAACAATAGATTGATCCAAAATCCCGATTAACTCAAAATCATAATCTCCAAAATAATATCCAATTACAATCAAAAAATTAAGCACATCATTTTTCTAGAAAAGTAAACAAAAAATAAAAGATAAAACTCATAGATAAGCCCTTCTTCTTCTCTTAAAAACCTCTTTTGAAAAATGCCCATTTAAGTAGTGATTTTGCCTTTGAATAATAAGTAGCTAGCTTGGATCTTTCAAATTACACTTTTGTCTTGTGTTTTTTTTTTTTGTTTAAATAGGCTTTTAAGAGGCTAAAATTCAATCCCTAAGAGTCCTGGGCTGAGTAGAGATTAGAAAATAAGATAACTCTATAGGAAAGTATGCTCCAAAAACTATATATTCTGTGTAAATAAATTGCAAGAAAATATTTATTCATTTAATTTGGCTTGTTTCTTATATTATTGCACGTTTAAAGTCCAAGTAGGATAAGTAATGGTCTATGTGTTGGGTCGTTCTTCTCAGTAAGGTATAGACCAAGGGTATTTGTTATACAAGTAAAATTCAGTTCTCAGTTGTTTGATGCAATTGAGCATTTCATCAAGGTAAGACTATTATTCCATAAGTTCTAATAAGGAATGGTTTTCCTTAAATTAGGGAGTAGTTCACTCACATCACTGGCACAAGCATATTTCGAATACGTAGACCTGGACTTGTAGTAGTGACCTCTTATAAAGTACTATAATTATATAGACCAGACTATTACTGCTATAGCATGGATGAATACCTTTATACTTGAGTATGAGTTGGTGGTCTAGCGAAGCTAGTGTCTTGTACTTTGATATATGTTAGGTGAGATTTCCTTTGTGAGATCAATAACCTTATATATTGGGTGTATTATTCTAGTTAGTTAAAACAGACTCATGGAATAGAGTTTCTATACTTCACTTTGTGAAGTTAAATCATCCCCTTGTGATTGTCCAGGATAATCTAATCATCCAAGGCCCTAGGAATGTGGCTCTAGAATGTATGCTTTTATGTCGCTTCCAATGATAAGCAAGTACATTCGAGTGAGTCATGGATTATCGGACTAGAGATCTAAGGATGGTAGATATCTTTGAGATGGGTGTTAGTACATTTATACTGTCATATTGATATGTGTTAATAGAGGGATATTTTCGTTACCTTACCTATAGGTCAGAGACATTGCTTTAGCAATATTATTCTTGGGGTCAATATTTTCATATGGTGATAAATGAGAATATTTAAAATGGAAAAGTATAGCTATTTAATAGTAAGAGTATTTTGATCATTTTAGTAGCCATGAATAATATGCCTCTTGGTCCCCAGTGTAGCTCAAGTTACCTTAGTATTACTTAGACATAATCTGGGCTTAATGGATAATTACATAAAAGAGAATAAAATTAATTCCAAGAGTCCAATTTGAATTAGTTAATTAGTCTTGGGTTTTTATAAGGCCCAGAAAAGATAATTAATAAATTAATTAAGAGAATTAGGTTGGAATAAATTAATTAAGTGGTCTAATATATATTGACATATATTAAGAGTCCAATTAGAATTAATTAATTAGTCTTGGTTATTTAATGAAGTCATGAAAAGATAATTAATTAATTAATTAAGAGGATTGAGCTAATCTTGGATTGGTTTTGGAGCACGGCACCAAGCCTATAAGGGCTTAGTGTTTTCGGCCATTAGGGCTTCATCAAGCTCTAAGGCTGGCTAAAATTTAGAGGTGCAAGAGAGGGAAAAAATAACGTGGTTGTCTGAGGTTTTTCCCTGCTCCAAGTGTGCCATCTCTTTCTCTTGTTCTCGTCCTTTTCTTCTTTCTCTCTTAGAGATATTTTGATTATCTAAAGAAGGAAGATTTCACCAAGCAAACCCAAGATCAAGGTAGAGTCATACTCCCGAAGATGAAGAGAGGAAGCTTAGAGACGTTAGATGCATAGGAGTAGAAGATTAGCGTGAGAATACTGGTCGAACCGCAGACGCCTTCTTCTCCCCATCCAACGCAAGTTCTAGTGCAACCTGACCCCTTGTTGGTTAATCTATGACCAATAAAGAAAAGTAGGTACTCTCTCCTAGATGTGGCTTGAATAACTGGAAAATTTTCCACTGTGTTTTCTTTGATATTTTCCATTTTTATCCTTTAAGTGGTATCAAAGCTACGATTTTCATCCAGGAGCATGTACTAGAGTTAAAATCTAGAAATTTTGGTTCTTTTACTATTAAAAATGAATCTTTTACGATTTTTTGTGATCCCTCACACATTGGTTTCTTAAGTTCATGTACGCCTCGCGGTTAGAGGCATAGGATCATGTATTCTACTGGTTTTCCCACAGGATCATGTATTCTACTGCAATGTTCACCTCATGGTTAGAGGCATAAGTACTTGTAAAGGCATGTTTTTATGCCTGGTTTAGCATTTCTTTTAACTTGTAAATTTTGAGGATTGAAGAACGTGATTGCTGGAATTGATGAGGAGTGAAAAATGACTGAAAAGCAAGATTTTTCCAAAAATCGACGAAGTCCAGAATAGACCCAGTACCAGGTGGCCCAATTGGACCAGGCATCAGGTTCACTTTGCCTAGCCAGAGGTTTTAGAAAAACAGTGCAGACACAGCTCTAGCTTGCCCTAATGGACTAGGCTTTAGGTCCATTTTGCCCAGAAGCGGATGCGCACAATTTTGTCCAAGAAAAGGGAGAGCACTGCTGAAGTTCTATACCGAAATTTTTCCTTGATGTAATCATGTTTTGAAACCATTGTATGAGATTAGTTTTCTGCAATAGTTATTTTTTATCTATGGATGAATAATTTGCATGAAAATGAGCAGTAAATGATGGAACCACATTAGGATTAAACAAGATCATTAATTTTTTTAATTCATGATGTTTAATCCACTGTTTGGTCACTTAAGAATAAATGAATAGTTTGAGTATGAAAAAGTTTACTTTTGTTATCATGCTTATTTCATTTTGGTGATTAAATGCGCAAGTTCTTGTGAGACCAATGACTCATTAGATAAAACGGTTTTTGATAAAACGATTCAATCTAAGAAACATTAAAATAAAAGAGTTCATGGTTTATTCTCTTAGAGGGTTTAATCCTTGACATAGAGAATAATGTTGAATTTAAGGTTTTTTAATAATGTTTTACTTGGTTATTAACTTAGAATAGTTAAATAAATCCATAGTTTATTCTCTCAAAGGATTTAATTCTTGAAATAGAGAATAATGTTGAACTTTAGTTTTTTTTTATTAAAGTTAATGTAATCATAAGATTATAGAAAACATTTTTGGGCCTAATACTCTATTTTCAATAAAAGATTAAGTGGGAGAGGGGTTCTAACGATCCCATTGTTGGATTGTATGCCCTCTTAGACTAGGTTTTTGATGTAAAATAAAATATTTTAATAAAAGAATTTATTTTTAGAATTTGTTTGTGAATTTACTTTTTGTTTGTGCACGATTTTCGTTTGGAACAGACCCATTGTGTTTAAATAAGTGGTCCATATGAATGGTGGTCTTTCACAGTAAGGTATGGATCACGGGTTATTTAACACATAAACATTTGTTCTTAACCTATTGATGAGACTGGGAACCTCATCATGTTTAGGTTATTATGTTATGAATTCCAAATGGGGAATGGCTTACCTTTAGCCAGTGAGTAGTCCACTCACTTCATGACATAAGCGTATTTCGAATACGTAGGACAGGACCTGTAGTAGTGGTTTCTAAAAGTACTATATGATAGAAACCTAGACTACTACCGCTACAGCGTGGACTAGTACTCTACGACTTGAGTATGAGTTGGTGGTCTGGCGAAGCTGGAAGCATATACTTTGATTTGCTATAGTTGAGGTTCTATCGTAGGGCCAATATACTTGCATGTTGGGTATGTGTGACTAGTTAGTTAAGACAGACTTGTACAAGATAGTTTCTGCACTATATCGCCCCTTGTGGTTGTCCGAATGGTCTAAAATGTCCAGGGCCCTGGGAAACATGACTTGGATGTTTGCTTTAGGGTAGCTCCCTTGGAAAGCGGAAACACTCCAGGAAGTCATGGATCATTGGACTAGAAGCCTAAGGATGGTAGATGTTATTTAGAGGGGTGTTAGTACACTTCTTCCTCTCTAAATGTACGGCGATGTGTAGAGGGGTATTTTAGTCATTTCACCTGTAGGTCGGAGACGTTGCTAATGGAGCATTGTCCTTAGGGTCAATATTTCCTTATGGTAATATTAGGAAATATTTAAAATGTAAAATACAGCTATTTATATAGCATGGGTATTTTGGTCATTTTAACAGCCAATGCGATGTGTCTTTTTAGTCCTCGGGATAGCCCGTAAGTCCTAACTATTTTTGGGTTGAGGAGTTGGTCTCAGTTGAAGAGGATTTTATTTTATTTTATTTTATTCAGGAAGTCTAATTTATTATTGGATTGGAATAAAATAAATAAATTAATTAAAATAGGAGTTGAGAGAAATTAATTATCTAGTTTAATTGGTTAATTAATTATTCTGGGCCTAGGTTCAATATGAATAATTAAGAAATTAACCTGGGCTTAAACTAGGGAAAATAATTAATGTTTAATTATTTATTGGGTTATTTATATGGGCCCAAGAAATAAATAATTAAAGATTAATTATTATGGTTCATTTGGGCTCATTAATTATTTATTGGGTTGTTTATATAAGCCCAGGAAATAAATAATTAATATTTATTATTTTGGGCCTTTGGGTTTAAGAAAAATAATAAATATTTTTCTGGCCCAATAGCTTAGACCTTAGGGTTTTTTTCAGATACGGTTAAGAGAAGTTTAGGGTTAGGCCAAACTGATTTTCAGGATAACATCCGGGTGTTTTGAAATCTCGGGGATATGTTTATCAGATAATGAGAAACCCATTTTTGGGTAACTAATAAACTAGTCTCTGGTAGAAAATAAACCCTAATCTCCCTAACGTTACAGAGAACTGACGTCTCTCTCTCTGCTCTCTCTCACATCTCCCTTTTCTTGTTGTTCTTCTTGGACTTTGCTAACCAATAGCAAGTGAACCAAGGGGAATTGAGACTGTTCCTCTTCGCCATAGTGTTCACCGACTAGAGTATAGGTAAAGGAATATTCCGAGAGCTGGAAAGCTTGGCGTTGATGCAAACAAGGCGAAGTAGGAGGCTAGCGGGTGTTCAATTGGAAGCTTCTTCAAGTGGGCGAAGCGAGGCGATTCCAGTCGTTCAATCCGCTCCTACTCAACCTAGAAGGGTTAAGGAGCGCAAAGGTATGATCTTCACGCTTCCGTATGGCCTTTAAGGCTTGGTTTTATTTTTCTCTGTTTTTTTCCTGTAACCAGTGCATGCTCCCCTGTTCACGTCTCCCTCACCCATGGCTTCCATCACAACACTCATTAGAAATACTGGATTTTCTCGTGTCATTTTGAGCATGACCCCCCATAGGATAGATTCTACAAGTATCTAGAACTAATGGAAGAGTAAAATTAAAAATCTAGGGTATTTGGCAGGATTGACCAATCTACATTAGAGGTTTTTAGCATTAGATTGCCCGTAGGTTTTGTGAATTAGTGGCCATCCTATCGGTGAAACTTTTTCTAGACCATTACCTATTAATGAAGTTTGGATTCATGATGGTTATACACTTAATAAATTTGTCAAATTGGGCATCTTTTGAGCTTTGTGTATACGGGTAGGATAAGGAATTTGAGGCTGAAAAGTTGAATTTCTAGTGGGATTTTCGGGAGAAGGGTAGGGTGCAACCGACGCCGCCTCTATTTTAGCTGGTGCTAGTTGCATGCTGGATTCTTTGTTCTCGGGTGTATAGGGTAGCCGATGCTGGTTCTCTTCCTCTAGCCGGCGCCGGTTGTAGTCTGCAATGTCTGGCAACTCATTTTCACTCCGTAATGTGACAGCAGCTGTTTCCTCTTTGTATGCTGGTGTTAGTTCTTGAGACTTCATCTCTTCAAATTTCTCAAATATGGAATCTATTTCTTGGAAGCATTTTGTGACATGGACAACAAATTTTTCAATCACTGTCTTTAGCTCTGCTGATTCTGGTGCTTTAAGTGTTATCTCGGAAGAGTAATAGGGGTACTGCCCCTCATTAAGCCTCCTCTGGTTCCAATTCGCCATTTCACCTAAACATAGAAGATAGTTAGATAATGGAATTCACAATTCAAACAAAATTAAAAGAACAAATTAGTCAATTAAACATTAGTCCAAGTTAGTAAATTAGATTACAAAGATACACAAGATACAACAGATGACACATTTTTGCAAAAAGAACAATTGTACATATTTACATATTTACATGGTTAAATTAATAAAATCCAAGCTTTCATGATATTGTTCCCTGGCAATGGCGCCAAAAACTTGATGTGTACAAATTTAGGTATAAAAAATCATATAAAAATAAGCATATTCTCAATCAAGTTTAAATTAAAATGTTAACCCCGAATTACACATATGAGCAAGCGTACTCATCATTAAGCATAGCATAGGGTTTAAAATGAGTATCGATCCTGAAGGAACAAGTATACAGTAATCACTTTTCTTTCATTGTTTAACCGACTCCATGAGGTGAAAAAGAATAAAAAGGAAAATAAAATAAAATAAAATAATATATACATGTCAAGGATGTAGAATTATGTAACTCAAACCATTATTTTAACAAACACGACCTTAAAGTACGCAATTATTATCATAATTAATCATTCTCTTGGCATCATGAAGGATTAAGATAGATTCACTTCTTTTCCAATCCATGAAATCACTATCTTCTAGACAGATTAGCATCACATATCCCGTCTCAACTAATTCACCCAAAAGATGAATTAAACACAATCCTTGATTAAAACCCCATATCCTAGGAAATTTAAAACATGAAATTAACCAATGATTACATTTCCTGGCAGATATCAATTAACCTTTAATTACCAAGATCTTAGCAATTAACCCTTTTTCCAAGCAAATTAATAGAAAGAAATAACAAATTAATCTCATAATCAGCATAAGTAATTAAATACCGAGAATAACAATCAATTAATCAAAAGATCAAAGTAACTCTAAAAATCATGAATATTGAAAACAATGTCAAATTACAATAAAATAATTAATATATCATTGTTTAAGAAAAGAAATCAAAGTTAAAAGAAAGCACTCATAGATAAGGCTCCTTCTTCTTCCTTCGTAGAAGCTCTTGTACAATCCTCCTTGATTTGATGAATTCTTCTTCGATTTGAATGATTTTGTGTTTTGGCTCCTTGAATTCCCCCATTTTACTTGTGTTTTCCCTCTATTTATAGACTTTAGATGTGCCTAAATTCATCTCTCTAGGGTTTTTGGCCGAATAGAAGTAGAAAAATACTAAAACTCTAAAAATTTCAAAAAATGCGCACAAAAATTGAGGTATCACCTCTGCACCAGTGCACAGCTGCTGCCGCCTGTCCTACCTAGGGCTGGCGCCGGTTGCATTCTGTCTCTCTGTCTGTTCGCCAATTTTTCACGATTTTCATGCCAAGTCTTCCAGGTTGCAGCCGGCACCACCTTTGGGCTCCCAATCAGCATCAGCTGTGTTCTATTCAGCTCTTGTTTCGCCAATTTTTATCGCCTCGAAGTGTGTGCCAACAACACATGGCCGGCGCCGCCTCTCTTGTCCTGGCCGGCGTCGCCTCTAGTCTGTTTAGCAATGATTTTGCCTTATTTTACCCCTAAAATATGAAATAATGCACAAAATACCTTTTCAAAGATAAAATCTCAAATACGAAGGAATATAACCAGTTATTGCACAAACTGTATCACAAAATGGCCTCAATTAACTAGGAAATATATGACTAATTTCGGCCTTATCAGTACTGCTTATAGATAGGCCTATCACAATTTATTATGACAATACTGGAACGGTGTCAAAATGCAAGAAACCTCGAAATCATAGGACGGGCAAGCACATAGAGGGAAAGTATCACCTCACCCTGGAGTTCATCTAGAAATGGGAGAATGTGGTTGATCAAATTTCCTCTGTCAATAATCTGGTGGATCCTTTTACCAAGCCTTTGACAGAAAAGGTATTTCACAAATACTTAGATGTCATACGAGTAGGCACTTGTGGGCTTTCTTAATCTTGGTATTGCCAGTGGGAGATTGTTTGAAAGTATGCCCTCAAAGACTATGTATTCTATGTAAATATATTGCAATAAAATATTTATTCCTACAATTTGGTTTGTTTCTTATATTATTGCATGTTTAAAGTCCAAGTATGATAAGTAATGGTCTATATGTTGGGTTGTTCTTCACAGTAAGGTATATACTATGGGTACTTGTCATACAAGTAAAATTCAGTTTTTAGTCGTTTGATGGAATTGCGCAATTCATCAAGGTAAGACTATTATACCATGAGCTCCAATGAGGAATGGTTTACTTTGAATCAGTGAGTAGTTCATTCATGTTACTGGTATAAGTGTATTTCGAATATGTAGAACTAGACCTGTAATAGTTTTCTCATATAAAGTACTATAATTATAGAGACCATCATAGATGTATAGATGGATACCATCATACTTGAGTATGAGTTGGTAGTCTGGTAAAGCTATGGTCTTGTACTCTGACGTATCTTGGGTGAGATTTCTTTTGTGAGATCAATAACCTTGTACGTTGGGTGTATTACTCTAGATAATTAAGACGGACTCCTGCCACAAAGTTTCTATGCTTCACTTTGTGAAGTTAAATCACCCCTTTGTGATTGTCCAAGATAATCTAATAAGCCAGAGTTCTGAGAACATGACTCTAGAATATGTGCTTTTGGGTAGCTTCTAATGATAAGCAAGTACATTTAAGTGAGTCATGGATTATCGGACTAGAGATCTAAGGATGGTAGATGTCTTTAAGATGGGTGTTAGTATATTTATCCTGTCTCAGTGATGGGTATTACATAGAGGGGTATTTCCGTCAGTTCACCTGTAGGTCGGAGATATTGCTTTAGTAATATTATTCTTGGGGTTAATATTTCTATATGGGAATAAATGGAAAATATTAAAATGGTAAAATACAGCTATATAATAGTAAGGGTATTTTAATCATTTTAGTAGCCATGAATAATATGTCTCTTGGTCCCTAGAGTAGCTCAACTTACCTTGGTGTTGTTTAGACACAATCTAGACTTAATGGATAATTATATGGAAGAGAATAAAATTTATTCTAGGAGTCCAATTAGAATTAATTACTTAGTCTTGGATTTTTATAAGGTCCAGAAAAGATAATTAATTAATTAAGAGAATTTGGTTGGAAAAAATTAATTGATTAGGTTGATATTTATTGACATATATTAAGAGTCCAATTAGAATTAGTTAATTAGTCTTGGCTATTTAATGAAGCTCAGAAAATATAGTTAATTAATTAAAAGGATTGGGTCAATCTTGGATTGGTTTTGGAGCACAGCACCAAGCCCATAAGGCTTAGTGTTTTCGGCCGTTAGGGCTTCATCAAGCCCTAAGGCTGGCCGAAATTTAAAGGTGTAGGAAAGGGAAAAAATAACGTGGTTGTTTGAGGTTTTTCCTTGCTCCAAGTGTGCCGTCTCTTCCTCTTGTTCTCGTCCTTCTATTTTTTTTCTCTCTTAGAGATATTTTGATTATCTAAAGAAGGGAGCTTTCACCAAGCTTACCCAAGATCAAGGTAGAGTTATACTCCGAAAGATGAAGAGAGGAAGCTTGGAGACATTTGCTAGGTAGGAGTAGAAGATTGGCACGGGAATACCGGTCGAACCGCAGGCGCCTCCTTCTCCCCATCCAACGCAAGTTCCAGTGCAATCCGACCCTTTCTTGGTTAATCCGTGATGAATAAAAAAAAGTGAGTACTCTTTCCTAGATGTGGCTTGGAAAACTAAACAAATGTCCACTGCATTTTCTTTGATGTTTTCCATTTTGATTCTTCAAACTCTTGGGAAATTACCAAATCTAGGCAAGATTGGAAAGCTCGCCGACATTGGGCAGTATGGAACCGGCGCCGGCTTGGAGGGTCATAGCTGGTGCCAGCCGTGCTTTCTCGGCCTTCTCTTGCTCTGTTTTTTCCCCGACTTTTTGCTCCCTTCACGAATAGGGCCAGCTCCAACTTTGCTCCGCTGACACCGGCCATGCAATGCAACGGTCACGGTTTTGTTGTTTTTTCATCATTTTTGCAATAAAATTCCAAGACACCTTTCCAAGGGTAAAATACCAAATATGAAGGAATATGCCTAGTTATTACAATAAATGTATCACAAAACACCCTCAAATAACTAGAAAAATATAGATGAATTTTGCCCCTATCATATACCGCCACACTTCAACTTTTACTTATCTTTAAGCAAACAAGAATTAAAACACTAAGCAAATGGATTAAGACAAAACAACTTTTCAACTTATCCTTGGCAAATTCATCCATAATAAAGGAATAATCTTCTTCCAACCTCAAATACAAACTTGTCATTCGTTCAACCCTTTTAAAATGTTTCAAACTCATGTAATAAATCAAATAATCCCAAGGCCATCAAAGTTAAGTTAAATAAGCTTATATAAAGTACAAGAAAATTATCCTACTCAAGCAAAAACATTGATAACATAAATCATACAAATAAAGTCATTTAACCAATTCAAGTATTATAAACTCAAATTTACACAATTCAAGTTAATAAAATAAGGAAAACACTCTACTCTTTTTTTTCTATGACTTTTTTCAATGACTTACGGAATTGATAGCCTCAAATGAATGGATTTCTCTTCACGCACTGTATTAGCTCCCTTATAGTTATCATTACTTTTTCAGCAATTTTCTCTCTTTCTTTTCAACATTTTCTTTCTTTACCTTTTTGCCTTCGGGATAGCCTCGAGAGTGTGTGATGCTTCTTTGTTTTTTCTCTTCCACTCACTGTATTAGCCCTTTTTCAGCAAAAGGTCTCTCATTTTTTTCTCTTTTTTTTTTCATCAGATGAAAGTAAATTTTTTCAAATCCATATTTTTTTTTCAACTCACATTTTTTTCCTTTTCACTAAAAAAAATTATTTTTATTTCCTCACATTCCTTATTCACAACTCAAAGTCAATCAAACTTTAAATCTATAATACAAGAATTAGTCAACAATTCTTTCCATATTTCATCATATCATCCACATTTAAACTCAAAGAATAAAATAAAACTCAAATACCAAGTATAATCAAGGTTAACTTAAATTCTCAAAACTTAACAAAATCAAACTTAATACACAAATTTCAAATTTTTTTCCAAAGTAGTAGCTCAATACCAAGAAAACACCAAGACGATTAATAAAAACTTAGACAAAGAATATCACCAAACCACTCTGCCACACTTAAACTGGACAATGTCCTTATTGGCAAAAAATGAATACAAGAAAGCATCTCCAAAGGGACCAAAAAATAATAAGAGAGGTAGAAGATTAAGAAATACTTTCCAAGTGTAATAACATTCCAATAGATATCAAAACGTAGAATAAAGAGAAGGGCTTGTCCAAGAAGTATTTATTCCTACCAGTAAAACAAAACACAAATAAAAGTATAAAGAAAATAAAGGCAAAATAAAAAAAATACACCTAAATAAAAGAGAATAAACTAAAGAGAAATACTAATTAAAATCTTAACAAGGCAAATAAAGACATGACTCACTCCCTCACACTTAAACTAGAAAATATTTTTCCTTATTTGGGAGGGGAAAAACAAAACACTTAACAAAACCAAACATAAAACAAAGATACAAACTCTTTCCACTTATCATGCCTCCTCATCAAACCTTTGTCAAAGAAGTTTAAGCTCACTGAAAAAGGAAGGCATGATGAAAGTAGAAATAAAAGAGGGTTTTGAAAAATGGAGGGTTCATGGAAAATATTAGTTGCAATGAATGTAAATGCATAACCCCCCTTCTGTAGCACCTTTTCAGACATACAAATCAAGTTCTCAACATAAATATGTAAATTATGTGTAAAAAGTGTATAAACATTAGAATCACCACTTATCCTTTCAACAAATTTGTCACAATTAAAATTTCCCTTTGAACTTAGTAGTGTAGATTCTAAAGATGGGATCAAGAAATCCTTACTTTTTAGCCCATCTACAAATATTGAGTTACCTCTCTAAAACTGGGGTAAAGGGTATGAGTTGTGAACATCCTCTAAGGGTTTCGTACGATATAGTATTGAAAGATCCAACTCCTTGAGGCATGTGAAGCTCAACACATCATCATGTGGGCTATTGTTCTCCAAGAATTGAGAGGAACCTAAAAAATCATGTGACAAAGAGTTATTAGAATTATTAGCACATAGAGTAGAATCGAATACCTCTCTTGCCACATTGGGCAATTGCTCCTTATATCATCTCTCCTCTCCTTGGGTGTCCTCTTGTACAAGTGTATAAGCCTTTATGACATCTTCCACCAACTTGGCTATTTGTGTTCTTGTAGAGCTCATTCGTTGGGATGCTTCTTCATACCCCCTAATGATGTGTTTGTGTTGGCAACAAAGGATTGGATTGAAGATTCAAGTGATGTCTCACTAAAAGCATCCATAGGAGCTTGCAACCTTGCCAACATCCCATCATTATAGCTCCTTTGACATTGTGCCCATAAATAATTGTCCATGATGATGTTTTGAATCTTGCACTCAAAGAAAAATAAAATTCAAATTGAAAATAAAAATAAAAACAAACAAAAATAACAAAAAAAGAAATAAAATAAAATTATACAAATTAGAAATATACAAAAACTATCTAAACACAAAATTTAGAGATATATATAAATACAACAAAGGCTAAATCAACAAGACTCGAGTGTTTCCAATACTACACATCCCTGGAAACAGCGCCAAAAACTTGGTGCATGTTTTTTAGTGTCGAAAGTTTTACCTACAAATTACAGAATAATCAAGCTTTAATTAAAATACCAACCACTAAAACCACACATACGGGTAAATATATCCATTGTATAGTATAGGGACTAGTAAGTATCGAATTTACGATAACTTAGGCTCCCACCTTACTTTACCCAAATCTTTATTGTTTAGCCAATAAAATGAGAAAAAAATAAAAAGAAAAATAACTAAGGATAAAAATATGTACAACTCAAGGATACAAATTTATGTAACACGACAATTATCTTGAAAACATAATAATGAATCACTTAGCATTCATCAAAATCCATTGTCATATTGGCATCATGAAGGAACTTAAGTAAAATTCAATCGTTTCCCAAGTCATGAACTTACTTATGTAGATTCCACTTCTTTCCTAATCCATGGAATCACTATTTCTTGATTAATTTAGTAGATTTCGCAATCAAACCAAAGTAACCAAAAGATGCATTAAACTCATGCCTTATAAACATGAAATTAGCCAATGACCTTATGTTCTAGGTGAAATCAACTAATCTTTGATCACTTCAGTTATTTAATCTTAACTCTGTTTCCCAAGTCTATTAATATCTAACAGATATGAAATCAATGCAATGAATTTCTAATATCATTTCCTAAGTCAATTAGAAGAAAGCACATCAATAGCCAATGATAACAAGAAATTAAATACCAAGGGTAACAATAGATTGATAAAAAATCCCAATTAACTCAAAATCATAATCTCAAAAATAATATCCAATTACAATTAAAATATTAAGCACATCATTATTCTAGAAAAGTAAACAAAGGATAAAAGATAGAACTCATAGATAAGCCCTTCTTCTTCTCCTAAAAACCTCATTTGAACAATGCCCCTTTAAGTGGTGATTTTGCCTTTGAATAATAAGTAGCTTGCTTAAATCCTTCAAATCACACATTTGTCTTGTGTGTTTCTTGTTTAAATTGGCTTTTAAGAGGCTAAAATTCGTTCCCTAAGAGTCTTGGGCCGAGTAAAGATTGAAAATTACCAAAACTCTTTGGAAATTACCAAATTCGCGCAATATTGGAAAGCTCGCCGAAATTGGGCAGTATGGAACCAGCATTTGCCTGGAGGGTCATGGCAGGCACCGGCCTTGCTCTGTCGGCCCAGTCATGCTGTATTTCTTTCCTAACTTTTTCCTCCTTTCTAGAATGGGGCAGCCGTTGGCATTGTTCCACCGACTGTGCACTACAACGGTGACTGTTTTGTCATTTTTTTTCATCGTTTTCTGTAATTAAATTTGAAGACACCTTTCCAAGGGTAAAATATCAAGTATGAAGAAATATGCCTAGTTATTCCAACAAATGTATCACAAAATACCCTCACATAACTAGAAAAATATAGATGAATTTTTCCCCTATAAGAAAGTTTACAGAAATAGCTCACATATTTGAGTAGATTGCGAACAGATGAGCAAAAATACCTTTTACCTTTTGAACAATTTTATTTCACTTTTGAAGCACAAATAGAAAGGGAGATTTTTGTATTCTAAAGTGTAAGACTATTCTGAGAAGGATAGTACAAAAATCTACATCATAATCGAGTTTTGAAGGTTTTTATATGAGCAAAAAGTAAGACAGCAACGACTAGTAACGATTAGTTTTTTGCTATCAGGTTTTCCAGAGTTTTGGACTCAAGAATCAAAAGAGAATGCGTCTAAAAGGTAAGTCTAAAATGATACTTGTTTAGACAGAAACATTTAGACACTGTTACAGAGTTTTGGACGAAACTTTTGGATGTAGAGTCCATCCAACCTACTCAATCCAAACATCTAAAAGCTTACTATTTGAAATCATTTTATTTGTGTGTTTCAAGGTAAAAACAAATTGAACATGAGGTAAAGAGACATAGGAATTTACAAGTAAGACCTTAACAATAATTCCTAATCTATAGTTCTTTCACAAGGACTTCACAATTTGCAAGCTCGTAAGTTGAAGTTGTACTTTATTAATCATTTATTTGGATTCCATTTGCTTGAGATATGCTTAGCAGTCTTATTTGTATGCCTTAGAAGAACTGAGGTCAAAACATGTCCTATCACATGTAAATCACACAAGTTAATCCTCTTCAATATTTGTCTTAAGTCAAAATACAGGAGAATATCCTTAGGGCTAACAGTATGAATGTTGGCTAGAATATTATCACTGACACTTGATGGTCGTCCAAAATGCCTTTGTTGATGGGAAGGTTCCTCTTCTTGCTCATCTAGAAGATAAGGAATACTAGTTTGGGGATCCTCCCTTGGCCTTAACCATATAAATATTATAGCATTAAACTTATAACCACAATGAGTCAAGACTTGTTCAGTGACTACATTACGTGAAATAGTAGGTTCCACAAGTTCATTCTCCATAGAAATATGAAAAGCATTCAAAACCTTTGAAGTCAGTCAGGGAAGAACAAATGCTTTGCTAGCAAGGCCATATGCTGCCACCTCTCGCATAGAAGTTAGTAAAACATGGGCAAGGGGAATAGGTTCTCTATGAAGCATTTTAGAGAGTATATAAACATCAATGATTTTAACTTCGTTCAAACTACTCAATTGAGGGCAAACATTGAAACACAAGATATACAAAATAACTCTCCATTGAGAAGCAAGATCATTATTGGGGATAAAGGAAGAACCATGTGTAGAGGCTTTTGGTTCCAAACCTAACTATTGATAAGAAACATTAAAAATTCCAAGTTAGTTCAGAAGAGATCGTCTTATTGTGGTGGTCAATTTCTATCTATGGGCCACTATCATCAACTCCTAAAATGGCAGCTAATTGAGCCCTAGTTAAAATTATGGAGGTGCCTTTCACAGATGTTTCGATTTGTTTTAAATGTCCTTTCTTTTTGCTTTTTATGTTTGCATATAATTCCTTTACAAGGGCAGGACAAAAGTCACCTCTCAAGCCTAAAATTAGACCCCAACCAATCTTTATAAACATCTCAGTTATATTCAAAGATCAATCAAGAGAAAGCTTGATTCTTTTTTCAACAATGATCCTATTCCAGGCCACAACATCATACCATTTGTCACATTTTTTATCAGTGAAAGGATGAAAAGAAAGCAGCTCTAAAGATGGGTCAAAAGATGAGGACGGTTTAGTGCATTTGTGAGGTTTGAAAAATTGTTTGGTTTTTGGCATTTTGACTCAAACAAACACAAACACACTTTAAAAATATATTTTATTCTCAGTTACAAACTTTTTCCACAATTCTTGATTTTCAAGAAAAATAATGCTCAAAATACCATTGACAATGTCCAATTATAATAGTAAAAGCACAATGTCAAACTATCAACAAGTATACTGTCAAACTGAAATCTCAACAAGGTCCCTTTAGAATAATAAGAAGAATATAGTAGTTATGCCCCAAAAAGTATCCACAAAATCAACAATTCTAGCAAATTGTGGAAACAACATCAATAGCACAAAAATCACAGCTCAATCATTTTCATGCATATTTGCAGCTCCAAATAAACTCCACAATTCAAACAAAGTAAATAATTCCTCAAAATGTAATATCACTGAAAGTCAAGAAATTTCAAGAGGAAGCTATGTACTAGTATTTGAATGAATGTTTAGCACCGAGTTCTCTAACCTTTGGAGCTTCGTGATGTGAATTGGTGAGGCATCAGTAAAAGAAGGAAAGAATTTTTGAAAAATATGAATGGAGAAGAAGACAGAGAACTAAGAAAGCAATGCTTCTGGGAGAGAAGAAACGGGTATGTGGGAGAAAAGAATAAGACATGTAGTTGAAGACAAGCATGGTCATGTCGATTTTGTTTGGTTGTGGAGATAAAAAGCTAAAGAACATGTGAAGTTTTATTTTCTTGTGTAAAAGAGAAACCTAAAGGTTTAAAAGTATGGTGGGCTCGGTTGGGGTGTTGACCGAAGCCATTGTTAGCCAAGCCAAGGTTGCCTTTGGAAAATCCGATTTTTTTCCCCATAGAAACAAGAAAATGCAACGGTAATAAAAATAAATATATATTACAATAACTTATGTTACAATAATATATTACAACTACTTATTATTACAATTATTAATATTTTTATTGTTACACATAATAATCATAAAATAATAACACTAGGAAAATAAATACGACACTATAGTCTAATTACAAAATATAAAAACAAATATTACTAGTGTAAGTATTAGTAATATAAAATATTTAGCCATTAAGAAAAATACAACAACAAGCATTATAACAAGATATGGTTTATTTAGAACAAATATATTATTATTTTTTATACAAAATAAATAAATATATACAATACAATAAGGAAATTATTTAATGGTGCCAAAGAAAAAATATTTACATATTTACATGGCTAAATCAATGAACTCTAAGCTTTCATGATATTGTTCCCCAGCAACGGCACAAAAAACATGATGCGTATGATTTGAGTGTATAAAAATCATTCAAATTTAAATACATCCCTAGACAAGTTTTAATTAAAACTTCAATCTCCAAATTACACACATGAGCAACTATACTCATCGCAAGCATAGTATAAGGAATTAACGAGTATCGATCCTCAAGAAACAACTACCATTGGTTACCTTTCATTCATTGTTTAACCTATCAACTAGGTTGATAAAGAAATCAAAATATAAATATGGATAAAAACAAAAAATATATATACAACTCATGGAGAGAAAAACATGTAATGAAATAGTTATTCTCAAAGACATGACATGAATCATTTAACACTTTTCACAATCAACTATTGTCTTAGAATCATGAAGGAATAAAAATAGAAACTACTTCTTCCCCAATCCATGGAATCACTATTTTTTTTTTATTAAATTAGCAAATTTCCCAATCAAACTAAGAAAACCAAAGAAATGTATTAAGCTTATCATTCAATAATTATCCCTATACTCTAGGTGATAATGAACATGAAATTAGCCAATAACTCTATACTCTAGGCGAAATTAACTAATCTTTGATTACTTAGGTTCAATTCTCAACCTTTGTTCCCAATCCAATTATGATAAATATATATATATATATATATATATATATATATATAGAATTCACTAAATTAAACTTAATCTAACTTCGTTTCCTAAGTCCATTGGATATAAATTCAATTCCATCAACCTATCAAATAAAATCAAGTAATCAAATTCCAAGAAAAATAATCAATTGATCGAAGAACTAAATTAATTCAAAATCATAAATCCAAGAATAATATCCAAATACAATTAAAGAATTAAACTCATTATTGTTCAACAAAAAGAAAACAAACGGAAAGAGATAAGTACTTATAGACAAGTCTTTCAATTACTAATGAAAACTCCTCCAAAATTAATGCTCATTGAGTGATTTCACTAGAGAAAATATTAATGGTGATGCACTCTAAAAATATTTGTCTAAGCCTCCATATGCGCACACCCTTTTTCTAATATGAATGGACAATATTTATAGGCTTACAGACTTCCTAAAAATCCAAAATAGAGAAGAAGTAATTTCCTAATAAAATTCCAAATAAAAATAAAGAAGTCCACTGACTTAATCTGTGAAGGAATTGGGCACTCTATTTTGTTTGTCATTTTGCACTGAAGTCCCAATTGCCAGAGCCATTTAAATTGCTGAAGGCCAAGCCATTTCTGTTTTCCATTCTTCTTGAAGCTGAATTGCATGAGCCGCAATCTATTGGAGACATCTCATTTCTTCGTCTTGCTGAGCCATGACTTAGCCGAGCCACTTGTTCTCCTTAGTTTTTTGGTGAGCAGCAAAAATCAACCCAATGCAACCTAGCCCGAGCCACCTGAGTCGATCTCTTTTTGTTCTTTGGTCAGCTATGACTTTCTCTTTTTTTTTTTTTTTTGTTGCATCCTCCCAAGGCTGCCTTCTTATTTTTTTCCTTTTGTTTGTGTGCTCTTTTGCTCAGTGAGCATGAACCGTTCTTTTCTTTGTCTTCTTGTTGAGCTGCGGCTTCTCTTTGTTGAATTCTCCCAAGGATGCAATGCATCCTCCCGAGGATTTCACTTGTTGTTCTCTTTTTCTTCCTTTCCAATTTCCAATTTTGCGTTTCTTTGGTCTATTTTTTTTTTCCTGCTTTCTTTTGTTCTTTCTCCATACTTGGCCCAGTGCTAGGTCAGTTTTCTTGGCCTGGTGCCGGGTCTTCACTGGAAAGTTCTCTAATTATTTCCAAATTCACCTATTTTAGTGTAAAATCACAGAAAAGCATTTCAATAAGTAAAATATCAAAAAGGAAGGAATATGAGTAATTATTATATAAAAAAAATCTCAAAATATACTCAAATAACTAGGAAAATATATATAAATTTAGGCCCTATCAATTGCCAATAACAATAATAATAGTACTAATAATATGAGTAATAATAATATCATTAAAAATAACAATGTTAATAATAGTAGTAATAATAAAATAATGATAACAATTTAAGTAGGAAAAGCTACAATAATATTACTATTAATAATGAAAAGTATTATTAATTTTACAATTAATAAACAAAGTAGTAATTATACAAGTAGAAGTAATAATAACATTTAACACATCAAAAGTAGCATTCGTAACGACAGTAATAATATTTGCATAGTAATAATAATTATTGATGGTATTGTCAATAATATTAAAGTAATAGGAACAACAACATTAATCTCCAACTTCAACCATATCATTACATTCTTTAATGACATATAGACCTCATTATTGTATCTCCTAACATACATGTCGTAATCCCACATTAAAAATAAAGATCGATATTTAATACATAAAGCAATCCTAATGCATGTCTCAACCTTTATCGTTAGATCATTCATACCATAAATATTTCCCTAACATGATCATAAATCACATCAACCCTTCTATATTGACATCATCCTATACCATTTGAGTTCAAAAGAAATAAGAAAGTTAGATCAAAATACTTGTCTTGACAACTGCTTTGGAAATGATGTTGGCTAATCAAAAGCTTGATCGCCTTGATGAACACCTTTGAGAGTACAAATGAAAAGGTCCATCCATGGCCACCAATCATTTCAGTCAAGAAGAGATTGAGAAGAAGAGTAAGACAAGGAATAAGATACAAATGAAAAGAATGAATATGAAATGATATTCTTTGAACTTCGCTTACCTTACTTGATCTTCTTGACTTGAAAGAAAAAATGTTTGTTTGATCCGAGTGAAAGAAGAACTTTGATGGGTTTGGTGTCATAAAATATGTTAATTGAGAGATTAGGTTTCTCTCTAGTTGTTTTGAAGGTTTTAGAGTGGTTTGGGATGTTTAGAAGTGGCTAAAGGGTTGAATAAAGGTAGTGTGTGTTCTTGGTCTTCTTGAGAGATCTAAAGAGAAAATTAGGCGAGTTCTTGGATTGGAGGTGGTCGAATGGTCTTGCTGAGGGTGGTTTTTCGATTTTGCTAGGAGAGAAGGAGTCTAGGAGCTTATTCAAAATTTGACTTTGAGTTGAGGAGTTGGTAGAGGTTTTTGAGGAAGAATATTGCTAATGGTGTTTCTATCTTTGAAGGTTTCTTTCACTTCAATGGTGGCTCACTTAATTAATCAAGAGATGGAGGAGAAATGGAGAGTGCTCTAGCCTATAGAGCTAGGTGAAATTCTTTGATGAATGTGTGCAGAAATCCTGGTTTAGTTTTTTGGAGTTGGTTACTAGATAAATGAGTGTTTGATGGAGAAAAGCATGGGATTTAATTTTCAAATTCAAAGTATTTTGAATGGAGAGAAATTAGGAGATGTTTGAGGTGCTTTAATGGAGTTTGTTGGCCATGGTTGAAGATAGAAGAAAGGATGTTCAGCTATCATGCTAAGGGTGGCCGAAAATGGTGAAGAAAAATGAAGAAGAAAGACTAGTTGAAGAAAAACTAATATAGCTGGAAAAATCTCTGGTTGTTTAATGATATCTAGTAAGGTTTGTTCAGAAAAAGTTCAAAGTACTTTGAAAGGATTTGGTTGCTATAAACTAGGAGTGTTTCAAGGCCCTTTAATGGAGTTTTCCAGCTAGCAACTTGATAAAGAATAAGGCTATTGAAGAACTAGTTCAAGAAGTTGAATGCTCAAGATTTCATGGCTAAATGGTTTTCATGTTTGCTGGAAAATTTTCTGGTTTAGATGGTCTAAGAACGCTTCAAAATTCACCAAGAATTTCCAGCTTTTTCTCACAACAATGGTTGTTTGCTTTGCAAAGAAATAAATGCTATCCAAGTGGCCCAAGTTTCGAAAATTAGCAAGAAGACGAACAAAATAAATTTTCTAGCTTTTTACCCTAGCAAGAATAACCAAAATTAAAGGTGTTTAGGAGAGTAATTTGTGCTTTAATCTTGGATGATAAAACATCCTTTTAGCTATCCTATGATTCGGCTAATGTGTTTCCAAAAGAAACTAGAATTTATTTAAATTCCAAGATCATAATAATTTAGAACATTTTATAAGATAATAAAAAGAATTCATGGAATAAAATATTTTCAAATTCAAAAATGTTAGGACATGCATTACTAAAATAATGGAGGTTAAAACTCCTCTAGATTTTTTTTAGGAGCAAATCACATGGTTAGAATATTGCCATTGTGATTCCCTAAGACAAAATTCCAAGACTTATGGATTACAAGAAATAAAATTCAAATATTAGTTGGGATAATTAAAAATAATACTTAGCCAATCGGATTTGAACTCAAGACCTTAGGAATTAGCCTTAAAGCTCTAACCACTTAATCACATTGATTCTTATTCCTATTTTCCCAACTTAATTATCTTCCCTTCTACATCCTAAGCTTCTTATTCTCTCATCTCTAAGAAAAATTTCCTAATTGCCCCCAATACTCATCAAACATAAATAAATCATATAGACCACATATAATATTTCTAAAACACATAAATTCATCCAAAAAATATATAGTCATGCACTATGTCATGAAATGTAACCTATCCCTCTAACTCTAGGTAGGCTTAGGTGGGGTTTTACAAGAATTACCATGTCTAACTTAATTAAGTTGCATAAACTCTCTTAAGACATCATTTAACTCCTCTTTTTCCGGGTTTGATTTGTTAATGCTACCACTAAATCTTCCTTGTCATGATGTGATCTATTGAATGCATTCATTAGCTCCTTCTAGTCTTGGTTTACTTTCATAAATGTAGTCGTGAACTCCTCTTTATCCTTAGTTACTTTTTGGAGTTGCTCTGTTAATGTTGTTACTTGAGTTTTAAGCTGCTCAATCATTTCCATACAGTGAGGGGAATGGTCTTAACTGTCACTCCATGCTTTAAATGATTTTGTAGAAGATGCTTGGTGAGTGTATATTCAAATGAATCAAGGCCATAAACATGTCCATTTCATATGCCAGCAACAGTTTCTTACTATGTTGATGTATGATTAATTGTGGGAGGCCTAAACAATCCACTGTCTTCTATATTTGCCACTACCTCTTTATAAGCTTTATCATACAATTCATGACCTCTCACCTACAAAAGTAATTTAAATGTAAAATTGAAGAAACAAAATTAATAGAACGTAATTATATCTCTTAAGAGTCAATAAATTGTTGATGACATGATAAATACAACATCATATTATATTCATATGATAAATACAACATCTAACGCCTATATAATTTTTTTCCTAACCTCATTTACTTCTGCATCTCATCCTCAACCAGACCTTACCTTGCATTTGATTTTTCAAGCCATCATGTAATACCCCACACTAAAAGACACCTAAAAATAGGGAACATATCATTCATTGAGTATGAATATATATGTGTATGGGCATATTATACGATTTTAGCATATGAATATGAATTTGTGATAACTATTTGAATTTTCTTGAGCATGTGATGGGTAAGAAATTTTATGCTTTGGGGATAATTAAGAAAGTTATTATTTGGAATAAGGCAGCATAAAATGTCTTCACAAAAATAATTTGAGTGACCTATATATATATATATATATATATATATATATACACGTTTAAGTACTTAGTTAATGAGATAGTTTTAGTTATTTCTTTATTTTGGAGAGCGAGAGAGAGAGAGAGAGAGAGGGAGAGAGAGAGAGAGAGGAAAGAATTTATTTATAAAAATTATTGTGGGCTTTTAAACCTTAGACCTTCTAAACTTTTCCCTAGAATTTATCCCTTTTTTGATAATTTTCTTGTGTATAAATTCTTTTAACTATTATTTTTATTTGAAACAAAAATCTTGGAAATTAGTTTATTTGGATCCCTTTTTGCCGCCACTTTTGGGAAATTAAGTTCTCTTATTTATTTTAGTTATTCATCCTATCTAGAATACATTTTGATAAAATTTTGACTCTTAAAACCCTCTTGTAGACGCCACATGTGAAGGGAAAAAAAGGAATTAGGATTAATCCTTTTATGACTAGGAAAAGATATTGAGGGGGTTATAACTTTCTAGTCCTCTATCACATAGGAAATATTAGGAGATTATTTTTCCTCTATTTTGCCTCTCATGTGCTGCCACAATCAATATAGTTGGGAATTTTTATTTCCTAACCTAATTAGGATTTAGAAAAGTTGGAGATAAAATCCTTGGAGAATTTATAGGAAATTGAAACCTAAAGCACCCATGATTTCTTTCTTACCTTTCCTCCTCTCCACCACCATTTTCCTACCCTATTGGCTGGCTACCTTGTGTACTATTCCTTTTAGGATTCATGAGATTTAATTAGAGGAAGTCTTCTGTTAGAAAAAATTTAAAGTAAATAGGATTTTCTCCTAAAATTCCTTCCACACATACACAGATATATATATATATATATATATTATGTGTGTACATGTGTGTGTGTGTGTATACATATATATATATATATGTGTGTATATATATGTATGTATGTATGTGTATACACACACACACACATATATATATATATATATATATATATATATATTCCTCAACTTCACATAATTCACTCATTAAATAATTCTTCAGTTAGCTTTTATACTCGAACTCTAGGAGTTTAGTCAGTTTGCAATTTAATCTAACCCAAATCATATTTTATTCTCCCTAAAATTTCTCTCCCGTTTTCCTCTCCCAAAATCCATGAAATCCTCCCCTTTTCTCTCAAGAACTTTCGACGTCTTCAACTAAAACTTTCTAACAACTATTAATTGTTGTGTGCAACCCTTATGCTGGAATTTTGGGTGAATTTAGCAAGATTCAACACTCAAAACTGAAGTTAAAAGACATCCCTCTTACTTCCTAAGGCTTATCAAGAGAAATCTTGCAATTGATAATAACAAAATCTCTTCTTTTCCTCTTGAATATGCTTGCCGCCATGTACAAAAATTAGGGTTCTTATGTTTTGACTTTCTTTGAAAGATTTTAAAGTAAAAATGATCAAAAAAATCTCTTATCTAATGTTTATATACTTGGATCTTGAAAAAAGAGACCTTTTTTCAATGTTTTTTTACAAAAGAAAATACCATTTTTCTTTATTTGTTATATTTTTAAAAAACTGAAAGTTTTCTAAGATGCAGATGGTTTCTTGATGAGTTCTTGTAAGATCTTGATATATTTTCCTTTTGGGTTGTTGTTGAGTCATTCTATACTCTCTAAGGATGTGTTTACTTAAGTTGATAAGTCTAAGAAGTTGATTTCTTGAAGCAAAAGTTAAACTATGTGGTCACTGGAATTTTTGTGAAATTGTGATAGTTGTGAGTTTTAATTCAAAATTATATAGCAAAGCAGTATATCTTTTCAAGGACTTTTAAAATTATTTTTCTAGACATTTTTAGGATGTTATTTATGCTAGTGACCATGCAAGAAAACCCCGGGATTGCTCCCAGCAATTTTTCAAAAATAGGGGAAGAAAAACAGAATTTTTTTTTATTTTACTATGTGCTCTATTTAAGGCTATTATTTCTATTCATTTTTACAAGAATTTAGAGAGGGTCAAAACATTATGTGTAGTTTTAAAATAAAAAATATCAAAATTTTCTGATGTAGGAATTTAAAATTTTTCTGCTACAGTAAAGGTATTGAATTTGCTGGGCATGGTTAGGGTCTAATTTTTGCATTTGGCCACCTATATTCTATCATTCTACATGATAGGTATCTCTCCACAAAATTTGAGCCCAAACTGATATGTTTTCATTAGTATTTTTCCCTTAGAAATTTAAATTAGGTTTGCTGCAATTTAGAAACAACATGGGCATTTTAAGGAAACTTATTAAGATTAATGTATATACTTCTTCAATGATCAAGAATAGTTTATAGTCAAGCTTAGATGCGTATTAAGGGCATAAATACATATTTGTTTGAGGTAAATGGTTACTGTACAAGAAAATTATTTGGTAAAACCCAAAGTGCTATAAACTAGGTGCATTGTGTGACGTATGTTTTTCTAAAGTATTTAGGACTAGGTTGTGACTTCTTATTTTGTGAATTTTTTCTCAAATTTAGGAGGTTTCCAAGAGCATGGACCTACCTTTTGTGGTTGAGAAACTTATTTATTGATAGGGGTTAAAATTACTATTCTTTTCCTAGTTATTTGAGGTTATTTTAAGATACATTTATTGTAATAACTATGCACATTCCTTCCTCTTTGACATTTTGCTTGTAAAAGGTATTTTTGGAAAATGTGTGCAGATTTAAGTTAAAATCGAGCAGAAAGTACACAGAATCAGAATGCACTTGTCACCAAGCCTAAGCAGTGGACCAGGCGCCAGGTCTATTCTTGTAACACCCCACTACCTAGGCCCAACAAGGCTGGGGATGTCGCTCCATCCATAGGATAAAGGGTCTTTATAACTAGGTCACACAAAAGAAAATAAATACAATACTTTAAAATTGAACTTATTACAACCTAAAAATTACATGAACAAATCCAAAATAAATTAATTACTACAATCTCTCAAAACAACACATAAAAAAAATGACATAAAGTCTTCAAAGCATAGGCAACAAATCTAGCTATTCATCTCCATAGCAGGATCGACCTGAAACATGGCATAAAAGGTGATGAGATAAAAATCTCAGTAAGCCCGTGTGTGATTTGAGTGTTTCAGGCAAAATAGTTCATGTATGCAAGTTGAAAAATTTTCATAAGAGAAAGTGCTGACAAGCTAAATAAATGTTGAAAATAAAGAGTGGTGTTTTGCTTTCCAAACCATACATATGCACAATAAATACAACTACTCAAATGGATAGCCATGAGTTAGCACACGTTGGGCCCCATGACCATATAACGGTCAGAATGCCACACTTTGTGCAGATTGACAAAAGGTAGGTGTACAGCCTACCAGGTGAGATACTTCTCCTTCTCTACACCCAAACTTACCGGTTATCCACTCCGGAACCACACAGTCCACATGACTGAAACTTGCTAGTTCGGACCGATATGACCTACTGGACTGGCATCCTATCCGAAAAGGACTCATCACTCAGAGGTAGCCACCTACTAAGAGACTTATCCTAACATTTCAAAGACTAGTCCTAGTAGTCTACCCTTATTGAGTACTCAACGTTAATTGTCCCACTTGAGAGAAAACTGATAAAGCATTGATTTACTTTGGAAATAGCAATTAAGGGTTTCTAAAATTCTTGTCAAAGTTGGGTTTTAGAAAGAGTTTAGTATTTTGTGCAAAACTGCTTGTTTAAATTTTCAAATGATTTTCTTCACTGAAATAAAAAGGAAAAACATTCCTTAATTGCCTTTACAAAATGAATGTCCATACACATCATATTTGGCTTGCCACAATAATTTTTTGTCTTCAAATAATTCAATGCAGGAACTTACCTGATCCTTTGCTTACTCAATTTCAAAAATCTTCCAAGGTTGACCTAACCCCGCCTGGGACAAACACAAGACATAAGATTATACTCAAGCTATATTTGCTTACATAAATAATCCTAGTTCAACTTATTACAATTATGACCCTAATGTCCTAAGCTTTAAGGCTAGATGATAAATGATTTTATAAAATAAGTCTCACTTGATAAGTTAAAATAACTAGGGGTTGCAAAATAATTATTAATAAGTTATAGGTTCAAATAATAAATCTTGAGTACTATTGCTAATAAATAAACTAGGGTTTAATTGTTAAATATTAGTAAATGGTAATTTAAAAATGGTTTTATTATAAATAAATAATAAATTACAATTAATTTTTTCATTAATTTTTAATAGATAATAAATAATTAGTAATAAATAAAAAAATAATAAATGAATTATATTAAACTTTCGTTTAATAACTAACAAACAAATTTTAATATAAATAATATTTATGAATATAGGTAAAAGTTTGAACCATGGACTACAAAGTCATTAATATTTTATTTATTATTATTTATATAAAAAGATCTTATTTACTACTATACATATACATATACTATTTATTTTACTAGTAAAATATCAATATTTCATTTAATATTCCATTTCCAAAACTTCATAGGAATTTCAAAATCTTTAGAGAAAAATATAGTAATAATCTTAATTAAGGTAATAAAATCTGCTAATTAAATTAACCTAAGATCAACAAGAACATGATCATAATTTTCCTATTGCTAACAAGATTCATGAACATATTCTCCAACATCAATCAACAAACTATTCTATTCATGAAGATAGGCCTAAATCCATACCTACTATCACATGGCCAAATCTCTACTAAGCATAATCATACTCATGGCTTCAATGAAAATAAGAACATAATAATCCTATCCACCAAAGGTGTCATAACATCTAGCATGCTTAAACATTCATAATTTCTTAAAACATTATGAACATACATCGATTCTCAAGGAATTCCATATAGCTTAATCATGATCATCCATTCTCATGTTCTAATCTCAACCCCTTCATACATATGCATATACTCAAACCCCATATTCATATTCTATCCTCCCTATCAACATCTAAAAGACATGAATTCAGAATTAAAAAGAAAGGTTAGGGAGAAATACTTGGTTGATTATTATTTCGATGAAGATTTAAGAAGGTCCATGCGCTTGAGAGTCTTGAATTGTCCAAGAGAGGAGGAGAAAAAAAAGAAAAAACAGCCATGGTTATCTTGATGATGTTCTTGAGACTTCAAGGGGAAAAACTGGTTTTGATCTGAATGCCAATTTTTGTTTTCAAGATTTGATGTTATAAATTCCAGAAATAAACTCTAGGGAGTATGTAGGAGTATTCTGGAGTTTTTGAGAGGGATTGGAGATGTTTAGAGTGGTCTTTAGCTTGAAGAAAGGTAGCGTGTGTTCTTGGTGGAGGTTTCTTGGAGCTGCAATGGAGCTGGCTGGACTGTTGTGTTTTGCTAAAATGAATGAAGATTGAAAGAGCTTTAAGGCTGGGCAAAATTCTGAGTTCAATGGCAGAGGAATTTCTGGTTATGAAGCCTAATCCAAGGGTATTTTCATGGAGCAAATGCTAGAAATTTTAAAATTCAAATGGAAGTTTAAATTGAGTGATTATAGGAGAAATTTGAGGTGTGGTTATGGAGTCCAACTGTGCAAGGTAAGTGGAGGGGGTAATGGTGTTTAGTTCATGGCTGAACAAGGGTTAATTTATAGAGGTTTGAGGGTGGTTTTTAGCTAAGGCCTGAAGGGAACAAGGCTGGAAATTTTCTGGTTATGATTTGAATGTTTTGTTGCAATTTTCTATGTAGTTTTCTGCAATGTTCCAACCTGACTTGTAGGGGTTATTGAGAGGTGTTTGAGGGTCCTCTAAGGCTGGCTTCCAGCCTTCTGTATGGAGGAAAAGTAGAGGAATTTTGCTGGCTTGAAGGCAGAAGAAACAGCTTCGATTTCAGGCTGCTATGCAGCGAAAACTGCCCAAATTTTTTTTTCTAGTTTGTGCAATTTTGTGCAGTTCAATTTTTGCACAGGAATTTTAGTCTTCAAGCTGAATAAATTGGCCATTTTTCTGGCAGCAATTGAGTAAGTAAGATGCTAAGATTTTCAAAGGTTAGGCTGCTCAAGAATTTGGAAAATTTTCAGATTTCTTTCATGGAGAATATGAGCGCTATGGAGTGGAGTTTGAAGGCTCAACCATGGAGATTAATTTCTCTTGGGAACCTTCCCTAACTCCTCTCCTATTTTTAGTCAAATCTCCAACCTCCAAGGTTCATTTTCGAAATTCAAAGACCAAGAATCCTTGGTGAATTTTTTGGAATTAAAACATGAATTTGGATAAATTTTGAACAAATTTAATTGGTAAAGAGGTTAGGACAAGCTAGAGGTAATAAAAGGATAAGAATTCCACTAGAATTCTTTTTAGGACATAATGATAGGATTAGGACATTCTCTTCATGTCTCCCCTAGGATAACATTCCTATTTTTATGGAATGCAAGAAAACAAAAATTCAAATTTAATTAAGATAATCATGATAAAAACTTAAATAATAGGATTTGAACTCATGACCTTAGAGATTAATTCCAAAGCTTTAACCACTTAACCACAACAACTCTTATTCTTATTTTCTCACCCAAATATTCTTCTTATTTAATCCTCAAGCTATCTTCCTATTTTGACCTCAAGCAAAATTACCATTTTACCCTTCCTACTCAATAAGTATAACTAAGCCTTTTAACCTATAAATCATAATTATAAAGCACAGAAAATCATTTAAATATATATATATATATATATTCATGCAAAAATAATATGATATGTATCCCGACCCCCTTACTCTAAGGTTGGCTTTAGGTAGGGTTTCACAATTCTGTCCAGCAGCAGAGATTGAATGAGCTTCAAGGATTTTTCCAGAATAGACCTGGCGCTAGGTCTGGCAAGTATACCTAGTGCCCGGACCATTCTTCCTATTAAGGGAAAGATAGCCAAAAACAGAGCAAAACAGAGGAAGAAAAGAATGTACTTGGCACTAGGTGGGTCGAAGGTACCCAGCGCCAGGTAGGTTCTGGAGGCGAAAATTCTGTATGCAGAATTAGGGTTTATCCAAGGATTTTGGTATTTTCCTATTCTTACTCAGCCAAAACTTCCTCATCCACGAAATAGGCATCCAATAGGCCTATGAAAACATAAGAGAACACAAGGGTTTGAGATATATAACTTAGAGAGGTGAATTAAATGGTAGAAATTCTGATTCTCTCATTGAAGGAGGTGTCAAGAAGGATTGTTTAAGGAAGTCTTCAAGGAAGAAGAAAGAAGCTTGTCTATGAGTACTTTCTTTTCTCTTTGTCTTCTTTTTCTTTAGCAATGATGTATTCAATGTTTTCATTGTAATTTAACATTATTTTGGAATCCATGATTTTGGATTAATTTAGTTATTTGATCAATTCTTTGTCATCTTTGGTGCTTGATTACATGATTTCATTGGTTATTGATGTGAGTTCTTCTAATTGACTTCGACATAGCGATGTTAGGAGTTTCGTTGCATTGATTTTGTACTTGTTAAATCTTGATGGATTTGAACGATGAAGTTAGGATTTGAGAACTAAGTGATCAAAGGTTATGTTAATTTCGCCTTGATATAAGGCTATTAGCTAATTCCATGTTTATAAGGAGTTAAGCCTAATGCATGTTTTGGTTATGTTAACTTGATTGACAAATATGTTAATATGAATAAAAATATAGGATTCCATGGATTGAGAAACGAAGTGGAATTTACTTAAGTAGAATCATAACTTGTGAGATGATTGAGTTTTACTTTATATTCCTTCATGATGCCAAGATGATAATTAGTTGAGAGAATTGGTAATTGGTTCATTGTCATGTTTTGTAGGAGACTTGTCTAAATTGCATAAATCTACATCCTTGAGTTGTATATATTTCTTTTATTTTCTTTTTTATTCTTTTCTTACTTTATTTGGATTGGTTAAACAATGAATAAAAAGTAATTAATGTGTTCCTGTTCCTTTGAGGATCAATACTCATTAATTCCCTGTATTATGCTTGCGATGAGAATACTTGCTCACATCTATATTTTGGGATTAATATTTTAATTAAAACATGATTAAGGTATGGATTTAAAATGGATGATTTTATATCCCAAAATTTTTGCATCTAGTTTTTTGCTCCGTTGCCAGAGAACAATATCATTAAAGCTTGGATTTTATTGATTTAACCATATTAATGTGTTAATATGTAAATATGTAAATATGTATATTTGTTCCTTGGATGACTACGTGCTGTATTTTGTTTTCTTGTATTCTTGTACCTTAATGTCTTTGTATGTTGTAATTCTTTGTAACTTAATTTGTACCTTGGCTTATGTACCTTCACTAACCAACTTGATTATGATGTGTGTATATATGATACTAACCAACTATTTTGTATACGTAAGATGGCCAATTGGAGCTTGGGACGGTATCCTAACATATCTTACAGAATGACATCTCAACTGCCCGACTCCAGCTTTAGAAGGGGTGTTGGAAAAATTTGCCACTCTTGTAACTAAGCATTTTTCTAAGATAGAAGAAACAGTAAACAATTTTGAGAGCATGGTTAGAAATATGGAAAGGCAAATTTAATTTTTAATGGATTTAGTGATAAAGTCACAAGTAGGGGTAAACGCACAATATGATTCAACTGCTATTACACTAAGGAGTGGAATCATTTGTCCAAGGTTATATGGAATAATCTATTGTGTATTTGGAAGACTCAGTTGAGGGCCACAGGAATTTTGAGGAAATAGAAAAAGGCAGTTTGGGATGGATGGAGTCATCGATTGAGGAACGATTGGAATTGGATTTGAAAGACCTCCCTAAGCACCTGGAATATACATTTTTGGAGAGAGGTGAAAAGCTGCCCGTGATCATTACCAAAGACCTTACCTGTGATCGAAAGACCAAATTATGGGTGCAA
>JANUWF010003053.1:0-32407 GCA_026120185.1 Voacanga thouarsii
AGTGTACATAAATATGTGAAAAAAAATAGAACCTCATTAATTATCATTATTTTTTACAATCCTTCCCATACTTTGATTTTAGTTTTGGATGTACGAATGATACAAATTCAACCTTAGATTTAGGTAATAAAATAGGTGAAGAAGGTGAAGGTTCTAGTGCACAAACTATTAGTATTTTGGATACTAGTAATCCTGAATATAATATTAATATACCTAATGACTCTTCAAAAGTTGGGGGAATGATGAAAATATTTTTTTATAAGTATGATACTAACAATAGGGTAATATTGAAAATTTGTAAGTGAGTATATACCCATAAGAGGAGAAAAGGGATGTGAATATTGGATAGACACATGAAGAGGGCGTATAAGGATTAATTCAAAATTTTACTTAAACAATTATAAAATCAAATTATTGGAAATTGAGTTGTAGATAATTTTCAATGCGAAAATAGAAGAATTAGAAATGACAAATTTGTTGTTAAAATTAGATTACTTTTTAGTTTTTTTTAAATCTACATTTTAGGAAGTTAATTATGTATCTCTGTTAACTATATATAAAAAGATTCCTAAAACAAAGTTAAGAAATCAAGTAATAAAATTATCCAAAAAGATGAAAGAATATTTTATTGCCATGTGTTGATTATTGTAAATAGAATTTTGTTTTGATAGTTAGAGAAAATGCACTTAAGAAGCTTATTTGTGCATTATACATCATTGTATTGATCGTGATTGGTTTGTATATAAAAGAACTATTTAATTTAAAATGTTTGAATATTCACACCCAGGTAGTAATATTGTTAGAATGATTACCTAAACATGTCTTGATTAGAAGATACTAAATACAATTATTTGTATTTCTTTAGATAATATTAGGAATAATGATTTTTCCATAACAATTTTGAAAAATATTATGACACTTATGTTAGATGTCATTATATTTCATAATAGATGTTTTTGTCATATATTTAATTTGTGCACTCAAGGAAGATATAAACAAGTTGAAGATTTTATTAGTATAATTAGAAATGTTATTTTTTAATTAAAACTTTTCTTCAGACTCAAAATTTTAAGACTTTATGTCATAAGTAATGTCTTTCTTTCAAAAAGTTTAGATTAGATGTTACATTTAGATTGAATTCAACATTTGAAATATTGGAAAGTATTATACCTTACCGAAGTCAACTTATTGGATTTTATAATAGTAATAGTTTTCAATCTAAACTCTCAAAACTCATTTTGATAATTTTATTGTGATTTTATAATTTTTAATCATTTGTAAAGAAGCAACAAACTTTTGCCAGAATTTTATTATCACACTACTCATCATATCCTTCCTACGCTTGTTAAGCCATGTATGGCCTTAAGCAAGCTCCTCGAGCTTGGTTTCAGAGCTTCAGTAACGTTTTGTTCTCTTGTGGCTTCTCTAGCTGTAAATCGGACAGCTCCATGTTTGTTTACCGTCATGGGCAGGTCACTCTCATTCTACTCTTGTATGTTGATGATATTATTCTAACTGGTTCTGATTCTGTGGCACTTCAAAGGTTCATTGCCACTCTGAAGCAACAATTCTCAATGTCTGATATGGGTGATCTTCACTATTATTTGGGAATTCAGGTTACTCGTTCCTCTCAAGGAATATTCCTAAATCAGTCTAAGTATTCAACTGATCTTCTTCCTAAGATGTCCATGACTGATTGCAAGCCGGTTACGACACCTGTGTTCGGTTCTAAACTATAAGCCCATGATGGTCACTCTCTGTCTAATCCCACTGAATTTCGAAGCTTAGCATGTGCTCTTCAATATCTTACTATAACACGCCCAGAAATTGCCTTTGCCGTTAATAGCATTTGTCAAGTTATGCACAAACCTACTATCTCCCATCTTCACGCTGCAAAGCGCATCCTTCGCAATATCAAATGTACAGTGACTTCTGGCCTTCATCTTCGACCATCTCCTAGCACTGCTTTGGTTGCTTATGCGAATGCAGATTGGGTTGGTTGCCCTGACACACGGCGCTCCACAACAGGTTCAACAGTGTTTTTTAGTGGAGTTCTTGTTTCTTGGGGGTCTAAGAAGCAACATACTATTTCTCGAAGTAGTACTGAAGCTGAATACCAGGCTGTTGCCCATACCTCGGCTGAGTTACAGTGGATACAAAATATCTTAACAGAAATGGGTGTCAAGCAATCCAGTCCGCCAGTCCTTTTTTGTGAAAATGTCAGCACTATTTATCTCACTGCAAATCCATTATATCATTCTCGCACTAAACACTTGGAGCTGGACTTCCATTTTGTGCGAGAGTGCATTGCAAATGGACAGCTGCACATTCGGTATGTACCAACGGAGTTACAAATCGCTGACATCTTCACCAAAGCTTTAACTCATACTCGATTTGTTCCACTTCGAGACAAGCTCAACATCGGTCCTCCCTTTTGATCTTGCAAGGGGGTGTTAGGAAAGGATATGAGTCAATCTTTAATAGCTGTAAATAACTACTGTTTGTTTGTAAAAGCAAGAGTCAGTTGTAACTTACAGCTATTTGTTATTATTTGTAGTTATCTTGTACAAAACAAACTTTATACAATAGAACCCATCTCAAAGTAAAAGAGTGGGGCATTCCAAACCAGTTGTCCACTTTTTTCACTCGCCATTAGATCTTTAGTCTGCTGAGCCAAGTGATCAAGATCAATAACCTCAGCTTTCAGCTCAAAGGAAATCTCCAGTGCCTCATTCTCTGGATGACAATTTGCCAGAAACAGATCCCACAAACACTGAGCTCTGGTAGTTGATGCCAGGCAGCAAGTCCTTGACTCTCTGGATAAAGGACTGATTTCTCATAAAGTTGCCAATAGTGATGCCATTCCACCTAATTTCTAGTCTCCTCATGAAAGCAAGAACTGATGGCATCACCCAAGAGCAACCAATCAGCCGCAGCATTTGGCTGATCTTGCAATCACGATACTCATTTTTCCTTTCTTAGGTTTGACTTGTCAATCTCTTCTAATTTTGTTAAACTTCCTGTTAAAATTATGCGAATTTGATAGACAATAATATAAAGAGTCTAACAAACCCAACAAATTGGTAACGCAGTTCAATTATTATGGGTCCTAAAGCAGTAAAGAAATCCACTAAAACTTTAATTAAAGTACAAGGATTACACTTTTCTCAACCATCAAGTGATCCCTAGTGGACTTCGACAAAACACAGCACAGTGTCCTTTATGTCAAACTGGCAGAAGACCTTTGTTGTATTCAGTCCAACATGACCGATCATTCATCAACCATTGTTGATCCAACTCCACGGGTCTTCGTTTGACAAAACCTCTAAACACTGAAAGGCACTGGATTCAACAAATAATTTAATTCAAGTCTAACAGAATAACAATGTATCATCAGCTGAAAAGAACTTGAATCTCTGTTGCAAGGAATCATTTAGTCCATCACTCATATTAACAAGAGTTGCAACAACCCATCCTCAAATAGCTTAATTCAAGTCTAACAGAATAACAACGTATCATCAGCTGCAAAAGAACTTGAATCTCTGTTGCAAGGAATCAATTAGTCCATCACTCATATTAACAAGTGTTGCAACTTGAATCTCTGTTGCAAGGAATCAATTAGGCCGTCACTCATATTAACAAGAGTTGCAACAGCCCCTCCTCAAAATATTCTAATGAAGCCTTTTCTCGTACAAAGCTGCTCACAACCTCAGCGGATGAATCACGCTAATTTCTTTTTTTCTTTGAATATTTTTCTTCACCAAGTTTACTGAATACATATACTACCCAAAGATCTATAATTTGCTTAGACTAGGAGTCTAGGAAACCCCTGAAACACACCACATGGTTTCACAGTTTCTGTGCATCACAGTCTCTTTCCTTTTTTTTTTTCCTCAAAGATCTGCCAATCATCTTGCTTGTAAATATTTGCAAAATCCAGTGTGAATAATCCATTAAAAACCCAAAGCAGATTCCGATACTTGAACAAATTCAAGACGCATCGAATTTTGCCAATACGATAAACACCTAATCAATATGCATCTTCCAATTCTGAGTCATAAAGATAAGAACACAGAACTTCAACAATATTGCAAATTGTTCAGAGCATCCAAGCTAATCTTTCACAATCTAAGGTGTGGCACCCCACTTAATTGAGAGTTTAAAAGCTTAATAATATGGCTATTTGGGACTGCATCATAAATTAAATGCATTATACATGGCTGTTTTATGTGCTCTCTATGTGTATTCTCTTAAGAAAAATGTGTTTGATAATTTAATTATTTTGTTCGGCATGGTAAGTAATTTATATTCAAGTAATTGTTCATTTTATGCATATATATATATACATATATATATATATATATATATACGTACTATGTATGGAAAATAAATTAGTGAAATTAACTTGAGGATTACTTTTTCAATAAAATTATCCCAATGATCTTCCTCTTGTGCAAAGAACACTCTTAAACAAATTCATTTTTAATTAGGGTTTCGGCTTTATTTTCCCAAGCTAATAATCTTGGTCAAATTTTGGGTCAAATCTAATTTTGACCTCTTGAATTGATTTCTTGAATTGACCCAAGACCCACTTCTTACACCCATGGATTTTTTTTAAGTCAACAAAACACCCTTAATCCTAACCATTGGACATAGGGTATTTTTAAGTGAACCCATTTCAGCCCTTGGATCAAAATGTACCCTAGTATAAAATCAAAATTTCCCCACTTCCTCCCCCATATGGCTGAAAGTCCCTCTGCATTTTTCCCCAAGTCTTTTTCCTTCGTCTTCTTCCTAGAAGCAGCCCTCCCCTCCTCTCCATCGAAGCTGGCCGACAGCTTGGTCCCCCCAACATTCCCAACCGAAATTCTTGCACCCACATGCATGTCTTAGCTTGGCAATCATTCTTCCTCCAACTACCATCATTTCTTGGGGTTTAGAGAGGCATTTTCAGTGATTTTTCAGCCCAGAGCAAAGGTAATTTCTCCATGTGTTTTTCCTTCTTCTTTTCTATTTCCATAGTAATCGAATATGGTCTCACTCACCATTTCATTTTCTTGAAAAATCATTCCATAAGAGAGCCAAAGATTTGAAGATCAAGCCTCCATCTTGTCATCTTTTATTTGTATAAGACTAGAGCTCCAAAGAGGTAACCAAAGCTTGCATTTTCTTCTTTTGTTTCTAGCTTGACCGAAATTTCTAGCTTGCTGGACAGATATTCATTTTTAATTTGTTTAAGCATTTTGAGTGTTGATGTGTGGTGTAAATGTTGATATTTATGTTAAGGGATGTTTTGTGATGTGAAAGGTAAAGTCTTGTATGCAAAGAAAACATTTCTCTCCTTCACAAGAACCTAAAAATACTGAAATTACGTACTGCTGCCCAGATTTTCGTTTTATGATTTGAAGCCTTGTTTGAATGAGTTTTTCCTATAAATTTGGGTAGCATAATGTGGTATTTATGTGGTGTAAATGATGCCTTATAAATATGGTATGTATAATGGGGTTATTGGAGGGATTTTGATGTTGTTTGCTCAAAGTATCATTTGAAAAAAAAAAAAAAAAAAAGGTGTTGCTGGAAATGGAGGGTTGTGTTTTGGATGTTGTTTTATTTGAGTTAAATGGTGATCATATGGCTTGTATATGGTGTATTATGGGATATACGGTGTTTTGGGAACATCTTTGAGTATTTACAAGAGTTTGATGTTTGAAAATCTTGATATTTTGTTGAGTATATGTTTGCTGCCAGAAAACCCCTGTTCAGAGACCTAACTTTAAACTACTGAAAAATATACTTATTGTTGGATTTTTAGGCTGAACTGTGCAAAATAGGGGATGTTAGAAAAATTATGCCTCAAGAATCATCAAAAAACTCCTAGTATTTTGAAAGTTATGAATTTTTGAAAATTGTTGCTACAGAGTGGTCGTGATTCTGGCGAGATATTTGAGAAATTTAATTAACCTGGTTTTTCAAATAGTTTTGGGAAAGAGATTGCATGGTAATTCACCTAACATATAGGAGTGTTATTCTGGAAGTTTTCAGCAAGAAATAAAATGTTTTCCTTAGATAATTAAATCGACTTTTGAGGCCTCTAAATTGCTTCACAAACAGAGTTTTACACTAAGGGTTTAAAACATGAATTTTACCCTAAAAATTTCTTTAGCTAGATTGAAATGAATCTACATAAAATTTATGGGATATTTTAACTTTCTGGAAATATATATATATATATATATCTTTCTTATGATTTTTATGCTTAAATAATTATTCTATTTTGGAAATCTTTAAATACAAAGTCTTAAAGATAATTGATTATCTATTTAGCTAGTTAATTACCTACTTTTTTTTCCTATTTATTTATTTAGTTAATCAACTATTTATTTACATATTATCTATTTATTTATCTACTTATTAATTATCTATTTATTTGCCTATTTACTTACTTATTTATTTATTCATTGATTGATTGATTTACTTATTTATTTACTTATCCATCTAGCTATTTATTCATTGTTTAAATTATTTGTTCTTTTTAACTTGATGGGATGTTTTCCGCCCTAATCTAGGTGGATTGATTTCTTGATTAAGGGTTTTGGATTAATAATATTAGAATAAGCAAATGTGATTAGCATTAGGAGATATAAGAGATTACTTGGAGTATAAGTAACCTCTTTTTCCTTAGGGATTTATGTAGTTTGATCTCCAAGGACTTGTGATCAAGAGATTAATTCTTGTATAATTTATATTAGATTTGGAGCCGGATTTGGGAGGAAGGAAGGATTGAAAAATTTGAAAAGATCTCTTTTGCTAAGCTTTTGGACAAGGTAAGTCCTTGCATCTCATGACTCGTTTATGAAAAATAATTCTAGGGAAAGTTCATATGATCATGCATAAATAATTATGTCACAAGAAGCACATGATATGATTTTTACTTATGAGTTTTATTTTATGGTACTTAGTATCACTCTTAGCACTTTACTACTTCTACTTGGGGAAAAATATGCATGATCAATTTTGGGAATCTTCTTTTGAATGTTATGATATGATTAGGAGCCATGCATCAATGTTTATATCTAATGGCAATTTTACCTTCATGCATATAATTGCAAAAATCATAGCATGAGATTTTGGCTCCTACCAATATTACCTTTGAGGCAAGATATGATATGATTTGATTTATTTGTGACTTGAGCAAATTTGGATAGAACGGATGACATGATTTCTATTTTAAAAATATTTTGGAGAGAATGTACGATTGTGGTTTTTGGGTTGGGCTGAATTTTTAAAACAAATATGGTTTTGGAGATTGAAGCAATGTTTTGATAACGAAATTGTACATTCCAAATCGGAATGGGAATTTCTTGAATCTCCTTGTTGAAGACTTGAGTATTCAAAGGGGTGAAGCTATAGGGCTAGCTTTCGTTGGATTAGGAGAGATTTCCGATTGATAGGCCTTCTTCGGGAAACTATCCTTTCCAAACGGGGCATCGGACCTAGTAGTTTAGCCGGGTCCTTAGCTGGCAGTGGAGTTTGAGAACTCTGACGGACGGACGTGGGACATCCGGGCCTGAGGCAAATGTGTAAGAGAGAAGAAGGAGGAGCATTCTCTCTGTAGGTTGATCACCAACACATGATTATTTTTGTACATACCGTAGCCATATTTGTATGGTATTGTTGATCTACAGTCTCGATATGCGATATGGTTGACTAATGATAGATTCAAGACTTTTGATAAAATGAATTCTTGTTCCAGGAATTTTGACTTGAATTGATTGCCCAACAAAATTCTTATATACATTTCTTAATCAATCGTACTTGTGGTTCTCTCTTAAAAAAAAAAAAGAAAAGGAAGAAAAAAAACTTGACAAAGTATTTGAGATGGACACTGCAAATTTTCTATTGTTTACATCCGTTCAGTTTATTTCCTAAGCATGCATTATGTCATTGATTTCGTAACTATCATTTTCACATACTACGGACTTACTGAGATTATTTATAATCTCACACGACTTTTTCAAACCTCAATTTTTTTCCAGGGTAGTGTATGTTTATCTAGACCAAGTGCTAAAGATCATTTTGTAATAGATTAGGTTTTGATACTCTTTTAACATTACTCTGGTGATAATGTATAAGGATTTTGTTTGGATTATAGAGTTTTATCGTTATGAGACTGTATTGGGATTTATTTAGTCAGTAATTCAGTTTCTACTTTGAAGTTAATGTTAGTTATACCTCGTTACTTTCATTTTTTCCGTTGTTATAAAGACCCCTTGTCAAAAAGGACGGGGCGACATTCCCTGGTCATTTAGGTCACTTAGTAGGGGTGTTACATAAGGTGGCTACAAATTCTAGCAGCGAGCATTTAGAAAAGATCTTGAACTCCTTAATAAATTGCCGACAAACGATTCTATTGTTTCCTTGAGTTATTGCGCTAAGGATGATATTATCTATTGGTCACAAATATTGCAGGATAAGGACTACTTTTCAGAATGAAATCAGCAAGCCGCTTGGTCAATTGTAAAAGAAAAAAAGAAGCACAAAAAGCAAGTACAACAGATTTTCCAAACATGAGAACTATATGATGATTTCATTGAAGATAGCATGGATGAGTTTGATGATGATGATTTTACACGAGTACACTTGAAGAAAGGGAAAAGAGTAAAGGACTTTCGCTAGTCAGGCATGCAATGATCACACAATAAGTTGTACGTGATTACTTATTGAAATTTTATTCCAAAAAATATCTGCATACTTCCAACTTATGTATTACAAATGATTATATTTCTCTATATTTTAATTTATACTAATAAAATTTACACCTTTTGGTGGTTTTGACAAAAAAGATCAATTCTGAAAAAAATCTATATGATGAGATTTTATTCTTCTTGATATAATTAGGTCCACCAAATATTTTTCTCTGGCTTCTATTCTTATCAAAATTAGACTAAACTTTGATTCCTCCCTTCAAAATTGGATGACCCCATTTCATTGTAAGTTGTCGACATAACCATTTTTTGTTTGGGTGTTAAAACCAATTATTTCCAGTTGGAAATATGAATCTCCCTTATTTTCCTTTTTTTTAATGGATAAGCGTACTTTATCTTGGCTTGTTATTCCTTGGCATACACTGTGTACTTTTGTGTTTGCCTTTTCTAATAGTTTATCTGGTAATCATCTAACCAAATAAAGTTGAATGAGTTCCAATTATTTAATTTAGTAACGCGTGTGATTGAATTTCTGATTATTAAAAGAACTATTTTTTGTATTTTGTCTGGATAGTTTTGAAAATTTTAATAATTTCCATAATTAAGGTAATTTTTGTAAATTTGAAGGTAATTTACTTTGTAAAAGAAGTGGTTTAAATTTAAATATAGTAGCGCATAAATTAAGATAGAATTTCTGATTTATTTTTTATTTTAACCAAACAAAATAAAAATAAATTGCATTTACTTTTCTTAATATACGTAAAGGTTTATTACTAGCATAGTGTAAAAGTTTACCACGCAAATCAAAATTTCCATTATAGCAATAATTTATTTTGAAAAAAAAGAAATTCCCTTTGGGTAAAGATGGGACAGCTTTTTGCATTAAGAATGGTATCTCAGGAAATTATAGCTCCATCAAAACTATTGCTATCAGAATACGGCTGCATCTGAGGCTTTAGAATAATCAAATTGTGGAAATATATAATTAGGCAGAATTGGGGTGGTAGTTAAAATCTGTCCCTAGAGTGCAAACCTTAGTGACCCGTGAAAAGTACTCCAAGTATATTACAAATAGCAAGGGGGGTATTGGATCCCCCTGTCAAAGCCCTTTTTCACCTCTAAAGAAACCTTGTACTATCCCGTTGATCGCTACAGAGAATGAGGTTGTTGTAACGCACTGTGATATCCAGCCAACAAATCTTTCTGGGAACCCCAGTTCATCCATCTGATCAAGCAAAAAAACCCAGTTAACCGAGTCATAAGCTTTTCTCAAATCCACTTTGATCGTGCACCGTGGAGATACAAATTTTTGTTTATGGGCCTACATAAGTTCCTGCACCAAGAAGATGTTGTTAGACATCAATCGGTCCTTCATGAAGGCAGACTGAGCATGATCAAGCAAACTAGGGATTATGGTTTTTAGCCTGTCAGCTAGAATTTTGGAGATAATCTTGTAAACCACATTGCACCATGATATCGGTTTATAGTCCCCCACCCTTTCCACATGATCAGATTTTGGGATCAACATAATTATCGAATGGTTGATTTGCTTGAGTAACTTGCCTGACTGAAAGAACTCTTGAATCGCGGTCCAAATAGTATGATTAATCGTGCCCCAGGTTTTCTTGAAGAAATAAGCAAAGTACACATCAAGCACCGAGGCCTTGCAGTCTCCAATTTCCCAAAGTTCCATTTTAATATCCCTAAATGATACCTCTTGAACCAAGTCTTCCTTATGGTCATGCGGGGTGCATACAATTGGTCTAAGCTATCTTGCAAAGAGTGGATTGCTTTTGGCTGTCCATCCTTCTGACACCAATAGCAGTCCTTGACCAGTTGGATAGAATGGCTAAGGATTTCCAATGGGATTTGAAGCAAGCACAAGTGGCTTGGAGGGACATCTGCTTATCGAAGATGGAAGGTGGGCTTGGATTAAGAAAATTGCAGACATGGAATGGGGCACGACTAGCTAAAATTCTTTGGGACATTCAAGCAGAGAAGTAGTCACTATGGGTCAAATGGCTAGATCACTACATGGATGGTGGCTCAGTATGGGAGATAGCTCATCATAGGGACCATTCTCCCTAATTCAGAAGGCTACTAACAATTCGGGATTCCATTATGGAGAACGAACGAGATGTGGACAGAGCTGCGGCACTACTGTAGTCTTGGGCAATGAGTAACAAGGCATTCACCATATAGGCCTATAACTATCTGAGGCCATCAAAACCGAAAGTATATTGGGCAAACACAATCTGGAAATAGGGACTCATGCCAAAGCACTCATTCATGGTTTAGCTATGCATAAAAGGGCGGATGAAAACTAAAGATGTACTACCATTCTGGCTTGATGATTTGTCATGTCCCTTATGCCATGCATAAACGGAGATGGCTAGTCACCTATTCTTCAATTGTGTGCTGTCATCACAGGTTTGGGCCGACATCAAGGCTTGGCTCGATTTGTCATAAGCTATGAATATGACCAGAACCTGCCAAAATTGGTTCAAACGAGCTAACTGTAGGTCTTTGTAGCTTGCTAAGGCCAAAACAACTGTTATGGCTGGCACGTTCTACTACATCTAGATGGCATGTAATTGGGCACTTTTCGAAGGAGCTACTTGTCAACTGATGGAAATTGCAATAAGGATCAAAACAAATGTGTACACTGGGATTTTTTCCTTGTACCCTCATGTTTTGAACTATTTTGAGGATGGAATTTGCAACAACTAGTTAATAGTAGCTTGCCTATTAACTTGAGAACTCAATTGTACATATCTTTTGATCAATATATTTATTTATATTTTGATTTTTTAAAAAAAGAAAGCAGCTAATTGGCATGAGTTTTTGGTAAGCACACATGGCTTCTTGCATTGTCATTTTACTAATCCGAGCAACAGACATCTTTAATTAGAAAAATGAAATTCCAATTTCTCCTTACAAGTATCATATAGTTATGTAATAGTACTTTTTAATCAATCATACAATAAGAGCCTAATACATCAAGAAAAGTAGTTATGAATATCTCCAAAACGGATTGGTAAGCCTTGGATTTTATACGTATCAAATGTATGTCGAAGGACAGAATCAGAAATCTAGGCATGAGGGACCGGGGGGGGAGGGGTGGAGGACAAACTACATGAAAGAACACATCATATATATATATATATATATATATATATATATATGACAATACTGTAAATTATGGAATAAATTTAGAAGGGGATTTTTCATATAAACAAAAAATTCAAGACCGTAGTAGCTTTGAGCTGACATATAAATTGCTATTCAGAAAACAATTTAGCGATTGAATATTTGATTTTTTTAATTTTAAAAAATATTTTGAAAGAAAAGTCTTAGTAGATATAAATTGATATATGTCCTATAGCGGAAACAATAAAAGCATACTTTTAGTCATAATTGTTCATGTAACAACAAAATACCTCTACCTCTATAAACTCCTTCAATCAACTAAAGTAAAACCTTGTTAAACCAATAATAGAATTTTTCTTTGGATCTTCTAACCTATGCCAACTAGAATTAATGCTCGACTTATGGAGATCATAGGCATATATATAGTTAGGATAGTGACCTAAGAGTATCGATTGTATGCATACGGATTTCTTTCTATCAAAGAAACTCCTAATAAGTCAACATAACCAATAAATTACCCAATGATCATATCTTCTAGTTGATTAGCCAAATCAATTATTCCAATCTGAAAAGATCTTGAAGATTTGTTATTAATCGTAAAAATTCGGTAGATACCAAGATATCTAATTAATTTAGGTTAATAATATAGAGCCACGTATACAATCTCACAAGAGATCTTTTCTCACATTCTCCCACTTGACTACACATTATTCAAGTAACACTTAAGAGTGACAACATCAATAGTATAGTCATAAACTTTATGTGAGTCATTCAAATAATTTTGGTTGTTCAACAATTACTTAGTTAGAATGTATAAATACAAGAATCAAGGCAGTTGTGCTTTTAAACAAAAACACTCATTTCCATATATTACAATGCATAATACTTTCCAATCAAGCATGCAAAACTTTAAGAATGAACTTAATATAAATTGTTATGATTCCAACTTTATGGATTCATTATGGATCACAACGTTATACCTGAACTACGTATGCACAATCATGAAAGCAAAATTATTAGAAGGAATAGACTTAAATTACTGTTAGAACAACATTCTTTATATACTAATGTGTTGAATAATGGAAAAACAAATTAGCCAACAAAAATTTCAGCTCAATATCATATACTCAATAGTCAAAAGCTTTTACCTAACAAAGAAACATTATATCGATTTACTTATTCAACTTCAAAATAAATTGGCCTTATAGAAGAACCATGTAGTCGAATTACATAACATTGATTTGATTAAAAGTCAATTAGATAAACTTTAAGCCAAATATAATCAAAATTCCTGTGAAATTTTCATAGCATCCTTGGATTTATTTCAATGCATTAGTAAATACAAAACAAACTTTTAGCAAATGTATAATAAGCTTATGTGTGACAAAAATAGATATTGTTTCACATGACAAGAATTTCATAACTTGGGTCTCAAGAGATAGATTGGATATACCTTACAACTTATCTCTATAAATCTTTATACAAGTGATACAGAATATTACAAGCAAGACGATTCCTTTGAAATTCTAAAGATATATGAATTTGCACAATTGTCTCATGTATTATTCCATAAGCATTGCAAGTAGAATCACCTACATATGAAGATAGAAATCCTTATTTACTCCCATAGACCTTAAGGTATATATCTGATCAATAATGTATTTCAAAATGAAACAAAGAAATAACATTGTAAAACCTTAAGTATTATATCATTGCTGGAAGTTAGGCAACTTTAGTCATATGTAGATTTCAATATTTTGCAAAGTAAAAACAAATCATATATGTGACAATCTTTGGGCATAAAAAATGTATACCTCTTATTTAAGATCCGTATTGAAAATTATATTTTCAACAAATACCAAAATGTAACTGCAGAACAATTGAGCAGCTAATATCATCAATGCTCCAAAATAAATATTCTTTTAAACTGAAAGAAGGTTTTAAACCCAATAAATTCCTTTCTTTGAAATGAAACCTTAATGAGAATTCTGACTTTATAACTCAATAATACTAGACAAAACACATTGGTCTAGAAGATCTATTAGCACATAGTAATGGAGGTTTATTCTAGTGATTGAATAAGATTTAGACTTCACTTTAATAAGGGATTTATTCATATCTTTATAGTGTCATGCCAATCAAAATATAGAGTTTTACTTATTCATGACTAATAAAATATAATTGGATCATCTATCTACAAACATCAACATTATAATATGAAAGGTATACAATCACTAGAAATTGTTAAATTCTAAAATTGTAAACAACATCTAACTCTTACTATTTAAAAAAAAAACAAAGTTATCAACTAAACGAACAAAACAAATTAAGTATTGTTGATCTAATTTCTAAAGTAATAATAGTTTCAAAATTTCACTTTCTTAACTTAATATAAGGCCTTTTCTTAGGACTAATCAAATGAAGGGTCTCCACCAAGATATGGAAATTGTCATCAAATAGGATATAATAGGCGAAATTGTAACAACGCTCGCTTTAAACTTGGTGAATAAATTGTGCAATCGTATGTAGTTGTGCTACAAAATAATTTATTTAATGGTGTATTATTCATTTGACAATGACCTCATTACCATTCTTCCCATTTTCAACCAAAACCACATAATATGGAATAACTTTTAATTCTGTTACATAGACATTTAAAATAAAGAAAATTTTCATTCATGAATACTAACACTTAAAGTACTAAAAGGGACTGATCAATTGTATTTGTACATATTATTACAAACCCAATTTAGTAACTTGTATAAATTAAGATATGTTTTTAAGACTAAAATAAAGAATTCTCTTTAATCTGACTTTTGTTTTAAAACTAAATAGAGTCATAAAAAATTTCAGCATTATAAATGAAAGATTGGAAAATTTTATTGAATTTTTTAGGACACTATCTATGTTAGCGTCCTTATCTAAAAAGGACACTTATATAAATAGCATCTAATAATTTTGAGAACACGATCTCTGCATCCAACAATTTGAGGACACTATTACGGATAGTGTTCTTATTAAATAAGGATGCTATCACGAATAGTATTCTTATTAAATAAGGACGCAATCGTGAATAGAGTCCAGTCTATTTTAGGACATCTATCAATGCATAGGCCAGAAAAGGACGAATGGCCCCAGATGGGGCCATTCTCATCAATTACCCAAGGTGTGCAAAGGGCTCATATCTCAAGAGAGGTTTGAACTTGAAATGTCAATGTAAAATTCTCAATATTAACTATCTTGTCAACTTATGCAATGTCTTAACCATCCCACATTAGCACAAATAAAATGAAGCAAAGTTTGTGCTTTTGTGAATTTTACCTTGTGGTTGCTATTTGTTCGTCACGGCTTTTGGAATGGGCATAAACTTTGTTCTATATTAGAATCTATCCTCTCTTTTGTAATACTGAAAATCCTTCTGCTTGACTCTAATTCTACTGCGATTGATTTTATGACATGGCTTCCTCAATCTGATGGTGGCTTCTCTGTGAAATCTGCCTATGAAAGAGTAAAGCAGAGAAGAAGAAAAATTTAGGCTCTTAAAGGGACGCTTAGAGGCTATGTCTTCAATTTTTCTTTCCAGGATTTCTTCTTTTACTGGTGGAGACAGCAGGGGCCTTTGGGAGAGTTTCTCAATGTATTTCGGGAGAATTTCCTTTGGGAAACAGGGAAGCTGAGGTGCTCTAGCTGACAGTAAGGTGTCACTGTATCATCATCAGTTCTATTCTCCAGAGTTTCCAAGCAACTTTCTATTGTTACATCTCCATTCCCTTTGAGTTATGATATTTCCTCTAACCGCATTTGTGGTGTTCTTCCAGTTCCGTTTGCTCTTGCTCAAATAAAGAAATTATGGAAGGCGGTGTTGTCTTCTTTTTCCCAAGAAGGTTTCATTCTCAATGTGGATGGGGTTTCTAAGGGGAATCCGGGGCAATTAGGCAAGAAGGAGTCATAAGAAGGCAAAATATGGTGGGTTTTTTGTTGCGGCTTTGGCGAAAGACATTGGCTTCTCCGATCAAATCTTTGATTTGCAATAGATCGCGCATTGAAGACATCTACATTCAGACGGATTCGATGCAAACACTACACATTGTTTACAACAAGGAATCGTCTCCATGGCAGTTTTTTGAGCTATATCGTTGCATCACATGCTTGCAAATGGGCTTCCATTCTTTCCACATCAGGCATATCTTCAGATAAGGCAACACTGTTGTGGATACTTTAGAAAATTTAGGATGTATTCATCTTTCTTTTATTACTACCTTATTTAATGCTTTTTCTGATATTGTTATGGGTCCATTTTATTTGGATAAATATGCCATACCCTTTATTCGTATAGCTCATATTCCGATAGCCAAGAGGTAAGGTTCATCCCTCTCTTTATATATATATCCCACCAGAAATTTGGTGGAAAATTTGGTGAACCCCAACCTGTTTATTATATATATATATATATATATATATATATTTATATTTATATATAAACCTTGTGGTGGCTAGGGGTTGGGAAAGGGGGTGGAGGGTGAGTCTAAGTTGATGGCGGTTGGTGGTGGCGGATGATAAAAAATTTAAAATTGATTGCAAGTTATATAAAAGAACATATCGCAAACTTTTGATTGCAAGTTTTGAGAGTGGATCCACGCCTATCGCCCTCCCTAAATCCATCCTTGGACCTTGTGTGTGTTTGAGACTTTTTAGAGATTTTCCTCTGGCCAAGTCTCTCTATTCGCAATATGCAGAATCAATTGATAGCCATTCAGGACACACGATTCCTCCTTGATATGGGGTTCCTAATGCTCCATTTCTTAGAGTTATTACTCACTTGAATCACTTCTAGCAATGCATAATGGCCAGTCCAGTCTAACGGTCAGGTCCGGTTTGATTCTGGACCTCGCAGTTGGCCCGTACACTATAACACGGGGTAGTCTATAGTCCGTGCTAAGTAGCTTATGTCGAGCTAGCCTGTAAAAGACTACAGAACAATAGGCCTGTCAACTCGGGGGAACCATTCCACTAAAATATAGTCGTCTGGTCGGCTATCAAGAGCCACAAATAATTACTTTTTCCGTCCTAAAAAGGATGTCAAAAATTTTTATTTTTATTGTACCAAAATACTTGTCAATTTTACAAATCAAGAATACATTTATTACGTATATTTGTATTTTATCCCTCAATCAAGTACTCAATAAATATTTGACTCATTAAATATGTGTGTCTTCCCAATCTAATTAATAAAGGTTTACTTTTATTTAGGGATATAATAGTCATTTTTTATTATAATAATACTTCCTCTTGTCCTTATTTATCTGTCACAGTTAACTATTTTACACAATTTAAGAAAAATTAGTTAGTATCATAAATTTATACAACTTTGTTTATACATTCCAAAAGTACTCTTGGATTTAATATTTTCCACAACTATTTTCTTACTTTGTTTGCTCAACTCTATCTCTAAAGTTATTACACTTTTATTTTTTAAAACTATTTAATACAAGGGTATAGTAGTAAAATTAACATTAATGGCACCAAAAATTTTTTAACATGACAGATAAAAAAGGTTATCAAAATTTTTTGATAGTGACAGAAGGGATGGAGTGAGTATAAGTTTTAGTAATTTCTTAATCTGTGTGTCATTTCTTAGATTGACATCCTTTTTAGGACAAAGGGAGTACTATTTTTGATCTGTCATTGACTATTTTTGACATCAATGTCTCCAAAAATATATAAATATCTTCCATTTATCCCAAAACTCATTAAATTCTCTCAAACTCTTTATTTTTACTCTTCTTATTATCATAATATTCGATTCTCTCCAATTCCTCTAGAAAAGTGTTTAATAGAATTTGTTAAACAAAATATATATATATATATATATATATATATATATATATATATATTTAATTCTTCAAGCAACTTCTTCAGGATTTGGAAGATCATTAAGTAGTGAAATAGTAGATTATTCAAGTCTTGAAAAAACAAAGCTAATGCTTTTGTTTCTTGACTACTAACTAATTAGTGTATCTTTATTATAGATTCTTATTTTTAACGTTACTAATTATTTATTTGTTTTGGTTCTTTATTTAATTTTGAGTTAATTTACAAGTTATTTATATTCTGATATTTAGTTATCAAATTAATTAGTTGTTAGCTTATTTTAAACTTATTTTATTCTTAATTAATCATTTATTTTATTTTATTTAAATTTTGTTTTATTTTTACTATTATCAATATCTCTAATTTATTAGTTTATTTGAACTTTGAAATATTATTTGTTAGTTTTTTAAAATTAATTAGTTGTTCTTATTTAGTGTACATAAATATTTGAAAAAAAAATAGAACCTCATTAATTATCATTATTTTTTACAATCCTTCCCATACTTTGATTTTAGTTTTGGATGTACGAATGATACAAATTCAACCTTAGATTTAGGTAATAAAATAGGTGAAGAAGGTGAAGGTTCTAGTGCACAAACTATTAGTATTTCTGATCCTAGTAATCCTGAATCTAATATTAATATACCTAATGACTCTTCAAAAGTTGGGGGAATGATGAAAATATTTTTTTATAAGTATGACACTAACAATAGGGTAATATTGAAAATTTGTAAGTGAGTATATACCCATAAGAGGAGAGAAGGGATGTGAATATTGGATAGACACATGAAGAGGGCGTATAAGGATTAATTCAAAAACTTACTTAAACAATTATAAAATCAAACTATTGGAAATTGAGTTGTAGATAATTTTCAATACGAAAATAGAAGAATTAGAAATGACAAATTTGTTGTTAAAATTAGATTACTTTTTAGTTTTTTTTTAAATCTACATTTTAGGAAGTTAATTATGTATCTCTGTTACCTGTATATAAAAAGATTCATAAAACAAAGTTAAGAAATCATGTAATAAAATTATACAAAAAGATGAAAGAATATTTTATTGCCATGTGTTGATTATTGTAATTAGAAATTTGTTCTGATAGTTAGAGAAAATGCACTTAAGAAGCTTATTTGTGCATTATACATCATTGTATTGATCGTGATTGGTTTGTATATAAAAGAACTATTTATTTTAAAATATTTGAATATCCACATCCAGGTAGCAATATTGTTAGAATGATTACCTAAACATGTCTTGAATATAAAATCAAATTATAACATGTCTTCAATTATTTGTATTTCTTTAGATAATATTAGGAATAATGATTTTTCCATAACAATTTTGAAAAATATTCTGACACTTATGTTAGATGTCATTATATTTCATAATATATGTTTTTGCATTATATTTAATTTGTGCACTCAAGAAAGATATAAACAAGTTGAAGATTTTATTAGTATAAATAGAAATGTTATTTTTTAATTAAAACTTTTCTTCAGACTCAAAATTTTAAGACTTTATGTCATAAGTAATGTCTTTCTTTCAAAAAGTTTAGATTAGATGTTACATTTAGATTGAATTCAACATTTGAAATATTGGAAAGTATTATACCTTACCGAAGTCAACTTATTGGATTTTATAATAGTAATAGTTTTCAATCTAAACTCTCAAAACTCATTTTGATAATTTTATTGTGATTTTATAATTTTTAATCATTTATAAAGAAGCAATCAAACTTTTGCCAGAATTTTATTATCACACTACTCATCATATCATTCCTACGCTTGTTAAGCCTTGTACGGCCTTAAGCAAGCTCCTCGAGCTTGGTTTCAGCGCTTCAGTAACGTTTTGTTCTCTTGTGGCTTCTCTAGCTGTAAATTGGACAGCTCCATGTGTGTTTACCGTCATGGGCAGGTCACTCTCATTCTACTCTTGTATGTTGATGATATTATTCTAACTGGTTCTGATTCTGTTGCACTTCAAAGGTTCATTGCCACTCTGAAGCAACAACTCTCAATGTCTTATATGGGTGATCTTCACTATTATTTGGGCATTCAGGTTACTCGTTCCTCTCAAGGAATATTCCTAAATCAGTCTAAGTATGCAACTGATCTTCTTGCTAAGATGTCCATGACTGATTGCACGCCGGTTACGACACCTGTGTTCGGTTCTAAACTATCAGCCCATGATGGTCACTCTCTGTCTAATCCCACTGAATTTCGAAGCTTAGCATGTGCTCTTCAATATCTTACTATAACACGCCCAGAAATTGCCTTTGCCGTTAATAGCATTTGTCAAGTTATGCACAAACCTACTACCTCCCATCTTCACGCTGCAAAGCGCATCCTTCGCTATATCAAAGGTACAGTGACTTCTAGCCTTCATCTTCGACCATCTCCTAGCACTGCTTTGGTTGCTTATGCGGATGAAGATTGGGTTGGTTGCCCTGACACACGGCGCTCCACAACAGGTTCAACAGTGTTTTTTAGTGGAGTTCTTGTTTCCTGGGGGTCTAAGAAGCAACATACTATTTCTCGGAGTAGTACTGAAGCTGAATACCGGGCTGTTGCCTATACTGCGGCTGAGTTACAGTGGATACAAAATATCTTAACAGAAATGGGTGTCAAGCAATCCAGTCCGCCAGTCCTTTTTTGTGAAAATGTCAGCACCATTTATATCACTGCAAATCCATTATATCATTCTCGTACTAAACACTTGGAGCTGGACTTGCATTTTGTGCGAGTGCGCATTGCAAATGGACAGCTGCACATTCGGTATGTACCAACGGAGTTACAAATTGCTGACATCTTCACCAAAGCTTTAACTCATACTCGATTTGTTCCACTTCGAGACAAGCTCAACATCGGTCCTCCCTTTTGATCTTGCAAGGGGGTGTTAGGAAAGGATATGAGTCAATCTTTAATAGTTGTAAATAACTACTGTTTGTTTGTAAAAGCTAGATCCTGTTGTAACTTACAGCTATTTGATATTAATTGTAGTTATCTTGTACAAAAAAAAACTCTATATAATAGAACCCATCTCAAAGTAAAAGAGTGGGGCATTCCAAACCAGTTGTCCACTCTTCTCACTCGCCATTAGATCTTTAGTCTGCTGAGCCAAGTGATCAAGATCAATAACCTCAGCTGTCAGCTTAAAGGAAATCTCCAGCGCCTCATTCTCTGGATGACAACTTGCTAGAAGCAGATCCCACAAACACTGAGCACTGGAAGTTGATGCCAGGCAGCAAGTCCTTGAGTCTCTGGCTAAGGGACTGATTTCTCATAAAGTTGCAAACAGTGATGCCATTCCACCTAATTTCCAGTCTCCTCATGAAAGTAAGAACTGATGGCTTCACACATGGAATGGGGCACGACTAGCTAAAATTCTGTGGGACATTCAAGTAGAGAAGCAGTCACTATGGGTCAAATGGCTAGATAACTACAATGATGGTGGTTCAGTATGGGAGATAGCTCATCATAGGGACCATTCTCCCTTATTCCGAAGGCTACTAACAATCCAGGATTCCATTATGGAGAAGGAACAAGATGTGGACAGAGCTGCGACAGTACTATAGTCTTGGGCAACGAGTAACAAGGAATTCACCATACAGGCCTATAACTATCTTAGGCCATCAAAACCGAAAGTATATTGGGCAAACACAATCTGGAAATAGGGACTTACGCCAAAGTGCTCATTCATGGTTTGACTTTGCATAAAAAACTAAAGATGTACTGCCATTCTGGCATGATGATTTGTCTTGTCCCTTATGCCACGCATAAATGGAGATGGCCAGTCACCTATTCTTCAATTGTGTGCTGTCATCACAGGATTGGGCGGACATCAAGGCTTGGCTCGATTTGCCACAGGCTATGAACATGACAAAAACCTGCCAAAATTGGTTCAAACGAGCTAACTGTAGGCCTTCATGGCTCGCTTAGGCCAAAACAACTGTTATGGCTGGCACGTTCTACTACATCTAGATGGCATGTAATCGGGCACTTTTCGAAGGAGCTGCTTGTCAACTGATGGAAATTGCAATAAGGATCACAACACATGTGTACACTGTGATTTTTTCCTTGTACCCTCATGTTTTGACCTATTTTGAGGATAGAATTTGCAACAACTAGTTAATAGTAGCTTGCCTATTAACTTGAGAACTCAATTGTACATATCTTTTGATCAATATATTTATTTATATTTTGATTTTAAAAAAAAAGAAAGCAGCTAATTGGCATGAGTTTTTGGTAAGCACACATGGCTTCTTGCATTGTCATTTTACTAATCCGAGCAGCAGCATCTTTAATTAGAAAAATGAAATTCCAATTTCTCCTTACAAGTATCATATAGTTATGTAATAGTACTTTTTTAATCAATCATACAATAAGAGCCTAATACATCAAGAAAAGTAGTTATGAATATCTCCAAAACGGATTGGTAAGCCTTGGATTTTATACGTATCAAATGTATGTCGAAGGACAGAATCAGAAATCTAGGCATGAGGGACGGGGGGGGGAGGGGGTGGAGGACAAACTACATGAAAGAACACATCATATATATATATATATATATACACACACACACACACACACATATATATATATATGATAATACTGTAAATTATGGAATAAATTTAGAAGGGGATTTTTCATATAAACAAAAAAATCAAGACCGTAGTAGCTTTGAGCTGACATTTAAATTGCTATTCAGAAAACAATTTAGCGATTGAATATTTGATTTTTTTAATTTTAAAAAATATTTTGAAAGAAAAGTCTTAGTAGATATAAATTGATATATGTCCTATAGCGGAAACAATAAAAGCATACTTTTAGTCATAATTGTTCATGTAACAACAAAATACCTCTACCTCTATAAACTCCTTCAATCAACTAAAGTAAAACCTTGTTAAACCAATAATAGAATTTTTCTTTGGATCTTCTAACCTATGCCTACTAGAATTAACGCTCGACTTATGGAGATCATAGGCATATATATAGTTAGGATAGTGACCTAAGAGTATCGATTGTATGCATACGGATTTCTTTCTATCAAAGAAACTCCTAATAAGTCAACATAACCAATAAATTACCCAATGATCATATCTTCTAGTTGATTAGCCAAATCAATTATTCCAATCTGAAAAGATCTTGAAGATTTGTTATTAATCGTAAAAATTCGGTAGATACCAAGATATCTAATTAATTTAGGTTAATAATATAGAGCCACGTATACAATCTCACAAGAGATCTTTTCTCACATTCTCCCACTTGACTACACATTATTCAAGTAACACTTAAGAGTGACAACATCAATAGTATAGTCATAAACTTTATGTGAGTCATTCAAATAATTTTGGTTGTTCAACAATTACTTAGTTAGAATGTATAAATACAAGATTCAAGGCGGTTGTGGCTTTAAACAAAAACAGTCATTTCCATATATTATAATGCATAATACTTTCCAATCAAGCATGTAAAACTTTATGAATGAACTTAATATAAATTGTTATGAGTCCAACTTTATGGATTCATTATGGATCACAACTTTATACCTGAACTAAGTATGCACAATCATGAAAGCAAAATTATTAAAAGGAATAGACTTAAATTATTGTCAGAATAGCATTCTTTATATACTAATGAGTTTCATATGAGTTGAATAATGGAAAAACAAATTAGCCAACAAAAATTTCAGCTCAATATCATATACTCAATAGTCAAAAGCTTTTACCTAACAAAGAAACATTATATCGATTTACTTATTCAACTTCAAAATCAATTGGCCTTATAGAAGAACCATGCAGTCAAATTACATAACATTGATTTGATTAAAAGTCAATTAGATAAACTTTAAGCTAAATATAATCAAAATTCCTGTGAAATTTTCATAGCATCCTTGGATTTATTTCAATGCATTAGTAAATACAAAACAAACTTTTAGCAAATGTATAATAAGCTTATGTGTGACAAAAATAGATAGTGTTTCACATGACAAGAATTTCATAACTTGGGTCTCAAGAGATAGATTGGATATACCTTACAACTTATCTCTATAAATCTTTATACTAGTGATACAGAATATTACAAGCAAGACGATTCCTTTGAAATTCTAAAGATATATGAAACTGCACAATTGTCTCATGTATTATTATTCCATAAGCATGGCAAGTAGAATCACCTACATATGAAGATAGAAATCCTTATTTACTCCCATAGACCTTAAGGTATATATCTGATCAATAATGTATTTCAAAATGAAACAAAGAAATAACATTGTAAAACCTTAAGTATTATATCATTCCTGGAAGTCAGGCAACTTTAGTCATATGTAGATTTCAATATTTTGCAAAGTAAAAACAAATCATATATGTGACAATCTTTGGGCATAAAACATGTATACCTCTTATTTAAGATCCGTATTGAAAATTATATTTTCAACAAATACAAAAAATGTAACTGCAGAACAATTGAGCAGCTAATATAATCAATGCTCCAAAATAAATATTCTTTTTAATGAAACCTTAATGAGAATTCCACCTTTATTACTCAATAATACTAGACAAAACGCATTGGTCTAGAAGATCTATTAGCACATAGTAATGGAGGTTTATTCTAGTGATTGAATAAGATTTAGACTTCACTTTAATAAGGGGTTTATTCATATCTTTATAGTGTCACGCCAATCAAAATATGGAGTTTTACTTATTCTTGACTAATAAAATATAACTGGATCATCTATCTACAAACATCAATATTAGAATACCAAAGGTATACAATTGCTAGAAATAGTTAAATTCTAAAATTGTAAATAGCATCTAACTCTTACTATTTAAAAAAAAAATCAAAGTTATCAACTAAACGAACAAAACAAATTAAGTATTGTTGATCTAATTTCTAAAGTAATAACAGTTTCAAAATTTCTCTTTCTTAACTTAATATAAGGCCTGTTCTTAGGACAAATCAAATGAAGGGTCTCCATCAAGATATGGAAATTGTCATCAAATAGGATATAATAGGCGAAATTGTAACAATGCTCTCTTTAAACATGGTGAATAATTTGTGTGATCGTATGTTGTTGTGCTACAAAATAATTTATTTAATGGTGTATTATTCATTTGAAAATGACCCCATTATCATTCTTCCCATTTTCAACCAAAACCACACAATATGGAATAACTTTTAATTCTGTTACATAGACATTTAAAATAAAGAAAAATTTCATTCATGAATACTAACACTTAAAGTACTAAAAGGGACTGATCAATTGTATGTTTACATATTATTACAAACCCAATTTAGTAACTTGTATAAATTAAGATATGTTTTTAAGACTAAAATAAAGAATTCTCTTTAACCTGACTTTTGTTTTATAACTAAATAGAGTCATAAAAAATTTCAGCATTATAAATGAAGGATTGGAAAATTTTATTGAATTTTTAAGGACACTATCTATGTTAGCGTCCTTATCTAAAAAGGACACTTATATAGATAGCATCTAATAATTTTGAGAACACTATCTCTGCATCCAACAATTTGAGGACACTATTATGGATAGTGTTCTTATTAAATAAGGAAGCTATCAAGGATAGTATTCTTATTAAATAAGGACGCTATCATGAATAGAGTCCAGTCTATTTTAGGATATCTATCAATGCATAGGCCAGACAAGGACGGCCATTCTAATCAATTACCCAAGGTGTGCAAAGGGCTCATATCTCAAGAGAGGTTTGAACTTGAAATGCCAATGTAAAATTCTCAATATTATCTATCTTGTCAACTTATGCAATGTCTTAACCATCTCACCTTAGCACAAATAAAATGAAGCCAAGTTTGTGCTTTTGTGAATTTTACCTTGTGGTCGCTATTTGTTCATTACGGCTTTTGGAATGGGCATAAACTTCGTTCTATATTAGAATCTATCCTCTCATTTGTAATACTAAAAATCCTTCTACTTGACTCTAATTCTACTGCAATTGATTTTATGACATGGCTTCCTCAATCTGATGGTGGCTTCTCTGTGAAATCTGCCTATGAAAGGGTAAGGCAGAGAAGAAGCAAAATTCAGGCTCTTAAAGGGTTATGGTCACTAAAGATCCCAGCAAATGTTTAAGTTATTCTATGGTGACTTTTGAATAACTTCTTGTCATTTGATCCCATATTACAAAGAATGGGACTTGATGAATCGGCACATGTGTTTATTCACTGCGACATAATTTTCGATATTTGGAGAAAGGTTCTTATGGAGGTTGGGATGCTTAGAGGCAATGTCTTCAATTTTTCTTTCTAGGATTTCTTCTTTTACTGGTGGAGACAGCAGGGGCCTTTGGGAGAGTTTCTCAAGGTATTTCTGGTGAATTTCCCTTGGGAGACATGGAAGCTAGGGTGCTCTAGCTGAGAGGAAGGTGTCACTGTATCATTATCGATTCTATTTGTAGACGACAAATTTCAAGTCTGTAAATAAGACAAGAAAAATATCAAAATTTACAAAATATTTAGTAAATATGAAAAGTGGTTATAAATCTCCGAAGAAGTCCTAAATTGCAGGGATGAGTCCTCCGATTCTTCTCTTTTTGAAAAACGTTGATTCAAGGGTCGAAGAGCTTGATCTTGGATCGAACGGGATTTGATAATGAACACTTGATTGCCAAGCCTTCGAGACTTGTTTGATGCAGAGCAAGATGAACGCCTTGAAATTTGAAGAAGATTCCGAACCTTGATTTGATGACGATTCCGAACCTTGAATTTGATGAAGCTTCGAACCTTGAATTTGATGGAGCTTGAATGCTTGAAACTTGCGATGCCTCTTATTTGTTGAAGCTTGAGCTTGAGGATCTAGGGGTCCCTTGAACCATTGAAGGAAGACCCTATTTATAGGCTAAAAATTCCTTGACTTTAGCATAAATAGTCGATGTGGGATTTTGGAAGAGCCTCCCAACAAACCCTAATGGACTTGGGTTTAAGATGACATGGGCTTAATTTATATTTTGGCCCAATCTCATTTAATCCACATTATATTTGGATTATGAGATTTGTAAAAGTCCAATTTTAGGGCCTAGTCCAATTTCATTTAATCCATAATATATTGGATTTAATGTAAAATGGACCATTAATAATAGCGCAATTTTAATTGCAATTAAAATTGCGCTATTATTAATGGTCCATTTTACATTAAATCCAATATATTATGGATTAAATGAAATTGGACTAGGCCCTAAAATTGGACTTTTACAAATCTCATAATCCAAATATAATGTGGATTAAATGAGATTGGGCCAAAATATAAATTAAGCCCAGGTCATCTTAAACCCAAGTCCATTAGGGTTTGTTGGGAGGCTCTTCCAAAATCCCACATCGACTATTTATGCTAAAGTCAAGGGATTTTTAGCCTATAAATAGGGTCTTCCTTCAATGGTTCAAGGGACCCCTAGATCCTCAAGCTCAAGCTTCAACAAACAAGAGGCATCGCAAGTTTCAAGCATTCAAGCTCCATCAAATTCAAGGTTCAGAAGCTTCATCAAATTCAAGGTTCAGAATCGTCATCAAATCAAGGTTCAGAATCTTCTTCAAATTTCAAGGCGTTCATCTTGCTCTGCATCAAACAAGTCTCGAAGGCTTGGCAATCAAGTGTTCATTATCAAATCCCGTTCGATCCAAGATCAAGCTCTTCAGCCCTTGAATCAACGTTTTTCAAAAAGAGAAGAATCGGAGGACTCATCCTGCAATTTAGGACTTCTTCGGAGATTTATAACCACTTTTCATATTTACTAAATATTTTGTAAATTTTGATATTTTTCTTGTCTTATTTGCAGACTTGAAATTTGTCGTCTACAAATAGAATCGATGATGATACAGTGACACCTTCCTCTCAGCTAGAGCACCCCAGCTTCCATGTCTCCCAAAGGAAATTCACCAGAAATACCTTGAGAAACTCTCCCAAAGGCCCCTGCTGTCTCCACCAGTAAAAGAAGAAATCCTGGAAAGAAAAATTGAAGACATTGCCTCTAAGCATCCCAACCTCCATAAGAACCTTTCTCCAAATATCGAAAATTATGTCGCAGTGAATAAACACATGTGTCGATTCATCAAGTCCCATTCCACATAGAGCACAACGCGAGCACATGGAAATTCCCATTCTTTGTAATATGGGATCAAATGACAAGAAGTTATTCAAAAGTCACCATAGAATAACTTAAACATTTGCTGGGATCTTTAGTGACCATAACCCTTTAAGAGCCCGAATTTTGCTTCTTCTCTGCCTTACCCTTTCATAGGCAGATTTCACAGAGAAGCCACCATCAGATTGAGGAAGCCATGTCATAAAATCAATCGCAGTAGAATTAGAGTCAAGTAGAAGGATTTTTAGTATTACAAATGAGAGGATAGATTCTAATATAGAACAAAGTTTATGCCCATTCCAAAAGCCATAACGAACAAATAGCGACCACAAGGTAAAATTCACAAAAGCACAAACTTTGCTTCATTTTATTTGTGCTAAGGCGAGATGGTTAAGACATCGCATAAGTTGACAAGATAGATAATATTGAGAATTTTACATTGACATTTCAAGTTCAAACCTCTCTTGAGATATAAGCCCTTTGCACACCTTGGGTAATTGATTAGAATGGCCCCATCTGGGGCCATTTGTCCTTGTCTGGCCTGTGCATTGATAGATGTCCTAAAATAGACTGGACTCTATTCACGATAGCGTCCTTATTTAATAAGAATACTATTCGTGATTGCATCCTTATTTAATAAGAACACTATCCGTAATGGTGTCTTCAAATTGTTGGATGCAGAGATAGTGTTCTCAAAATTATTAGATGCTATCTATATAAGTGTCCTTTTTAGATAAGGACGCTAACATAGATAGTGTCCTTAAAAATTCAATAAAATTTTCCAATCCTTCATTTATAATGCTGAAATTTTTTATGACTCTATTTAGTTATAAAACAAAAGTCAGATTAAAAAGAATTCTTTATTTTTGTCTTAAAAACATATCTTAATTTATACAAGTTACTAAATTGGGTTTGTAATAATATGTAAAAATACAATTGATCAGTCCCTTTTAGTACTTTAAGTGTTAGTATTCATGAATGAAATTTTTCTTTATTTTAAATGTCTATGTAACAGAATTAAAAGTTATTCCATATTGTGTGGTTTTGGTTGAAAATATGAAGAATGATAACGGGGTCATTGTCAAATGAATAATACACCAGTAAATAAATTATTTTGTAGCACAACTACATACGATTGCACAATTTATTCACTAAGTTTAAAGAGAGCATTGTTACAATTTCGCCTATTATATCCTATTTGATGACAATTTCCATATCTTGATGGAGACCCTTCATTTGATTAGTCCTAAGAACAGGCCTTATATTAAGTTAAGAAAGTGAAATTTTGAAACTATTATTACTTTAGAAATTAGATCAACAATACTTAATTTGTTTTGTTCGTTTAGTTGATAACTTTGTTTTTTTTTTTAATAGTAAGAGTTAGATGTTGTTTACAATTTTAGAATTTAACAATTTCTAGTGATTGTATACCTTTCATATTCTAATGTTGATGTTTGTAGATAGATGATCCAATTATATTTTATTAGTCATGAATAAGTAAAACTCAATATTTTGATTGGCATGACACTATAAAGATATGAATAAATCCCTTATTAAAGTGAAGTCTAAATCTTATTCAATCACTAGAATAAACCTCCATTACTATGTGCTAATAGATCTTCTAGACCAATGCGTTTTGTCTAGTATTATTGAGTTATAAAGTTAGAATTCTCATTAAGGTTTCATTTCAAAGAAAGGAATTTATTGGGTTTAAAACCTTCTTTCAGTTTAAAAGAATATTTCTTTTGGAGCATTGATGATATTAGCTGCTCAATTGTTCTGCAGTTACATTTTGGTATTTGTTGAAAATATAATTTTCAATACGGATCTTAAATAAGAGGTATACATTTTTTATGCCCAAAGATTGTCACATATATGATTTGTTTTTACTTTGCAAAATATTGAAATCTACATATGACTAAAGTTGCCTAACTTCCAGCAATGATATAATACTTAAGGTTTTACAATGTTATTTCTTTGTTTCATTTTGAAATACATTATTGATCAGATATATACCTTAAGGTCTATGGGAGTAAATAAGGATTTCTATCTTCATATGTAGGTGATTCTACTTGCAATGCTTATGGAATAATACATGAGACAATTGTGCAGATTCATATATCTTTAGAATTTCAAAGGAATCGTCTTGCTTGTAATATTCTGTATCACTTGTATAAAGATTTATAGAGATAAGTTGTAAGGTATATCCAATCTATCTCTTGAGACCCAAGTTATGAAATTCTTGTCATGTGAAACAATATCTATTTTTGTCACACATAAGCTTATTATACATTTGCTAAAAGTTTGTTTTGTATTTACTAATGCATTGAAATAAATCCAAGGATGCTATGAAAATTTCACAGGAATTTTGATTATATTTGGCTTAAAGTTTATCTAATTGACTTTTAATCAAATCAATGTTATGTAATTCGACTGCATGGTTCTTCTATAAGGCCAATTTATTTTGAAGTTGAATAAGTAAATCGATATAATGTTTCTTTGTTAGGTAAAAGCTTTTGACTATTGAGTATATGATATTGAGCTGAAATTTTTGTTGGCTAATTTGTTTTTCCATTATTCAACTCATATGAAACTCATTAGTATATAAAGAATGCTATTCTGACAATAATTTAAGTCTATTCCTTTTAATAATTTTGCTTTCATGATTGTGCATACGTAGTTCAGGTATAAAGTTGTGATCCATAATGAATCCATAAAGTTGGTCTCATAACAATTTATATTAAGTTCATTCATAAAGTTTTACATGCTTGATTGGAAAGTATTATGCATTGTAATATATGGAAATGAGTGTTTTTGTTTAAAAGCACAACCGCCTTGATTCTTGTATTTATACATTCTAACTAAGTAATTGTTGAACAACCAAAATTATTTGAATGACTCACATAAAGTTTATGACTATACTATTGATGTTGTCACTCTTAAGTGTTACTTGAATAATGTGTAGTCAAGTGGGAGAATGTGAGAAAAGATCTCTTGTGAGATTGTATACGTGGCTCTATATTATTAACCTAAATTAATTAGATATCTTGGTATCTACCGAATTTTTACGATTAATAACAAATCTTCAAGATCTTTTCAGATTGGAATAATTGATTTGGCTAATCAACTAGAAGATATGATCATTGGGTAATTTATTGGTTATGTTGACTTATTAGGAGTTTCTTTGATAGAAAGAAATCCGTATGCATACAATCGATACTCTTAGGTCACTATCCTAACTATATATATGCCTATGATCTCCATAAGTCGAGCGTTAATTCTAGTAGGCATAGGTTAGAAGATCCAAAGAAAAATTCTATTATTGGTTTAACAAGGTTTTACTTTAGTTGATTGAAGGAGTTTATAGAGGTAGACGTATTTTGTTGTTACATGAACAATTATGACTAAAAGTATGCTTTTATTGTTTCCGCTATAGGACATATATCAATTTATATCTACTAAGACTTTTCTTTCAAAATATTTTTTAAAATTAAAAAAAATCAAATATTCAATCGCTAAATTGTTTTCTGAATAGCAATTTAAATGTCAGCTCAAAGCTACTACGGTCTTGAATTTTTTGTTTATATGAAAAATCCCCTTCTAAATTTATTCTAAAATTTACAGTATTGTCATATATATATATATATATATATATATATATATATGATGTGTTCTTTTATGTAGTTTGTCCTCCACCCCCTCCCCCCCCCGTCCCTCATGCCTAGATTTCTGATTCTATCCTTCAACATACATTTGATACGTATAAAATCCATGGCTTACCAATCCGTTTTGGAGATATTTATAACTACTTTTCTTGATGTATTAGGTTCTTATTGTATGATTGATTAAAAAAGTACTAGTACATAACTATATGATACTTATAAGGAGAAATTGGAATTTCATTTTTCTAATTATAGATGCTGTTGCTCGGATTAGTAAAATGACAATTCAGGAAGCCATGTGTGCTTACCAAAAACTCATGCCAATTAGCTGCTTTTTTTTTTTCAAAATATAAATAAATATATTGATCAAAAGATATGTACAATTGAGTTCTCAAGTTAATAGGCAAGCTACTATTAACTAGTTGTTGCAAATTCTATCCTCAAAATAGGCCAAAACATGAGGGTATAGGGAAAAAATCACAGTGTACACATGTGTTTTGATCCTCATTGCAATTTCCATCGGTTGACAAGTAGCTCCTTCGAAAAGTGCCCGATTGCATGCCATCTAGATGTAGTAGAACGTGCCAGCCATAACAGTTGTTTTGGCCTTAGCAAGCTACAAAGACCTACAGTTAGCTCGTTTGAACCAATTTTGGCAGGTTCTGGTCATATTCATAGCTTGTGGCAAATCGAGCCAAGCCTTGATGTCCGCCCAAACCTGTGATGACAGCACACAATTGAAGAATAGGTGACTGGCCATCTCCGTTTATGCATGGCATAAGGGACATGACAAATCATCAAGCCAGAATGGTAGTACATCTTTAGTTTTCATCCGCCCTTTTATGCATAGCTAAACCATGAATGAGTGCTTTGGCATGAGTCCCTATTTCCAGATTGTGTTTGCC